>WBMY01005413.1:463247-540042 GCA_013397315.1 Donacobius atricapilla | reverse complement strand
AAAAGGTGAGCAGTAAAGGAAAAAATGGTTTAGCACACTAGGGGAGGCGTAAGGATGTAATTTAGAACTCAACTATTTGAGAAATACTGTTTTCCCTCTTTTATTTGCCTGTGCTGATCACATATTTCTGCATTTTCATGGAAGAAACCAGTGACTAGAATTATCATGAATATTTATTCTGTATATATATATTTTTTTTCTCTGGCGTGGAGCCACCAGTTCCTTTCTCAAAGGAAACTCAGGAATAAGTGGGCAAATGAAGAAATTGCTTGTGAAATACCAAAAGAGATTTTTTTTTTTACCTGAAGGAAGGCGTTATCCATGGACCTGTGGAGCACAATCCTGGCAGGGGACTCAGACATCCAAAGCTGAGTTGATGCTCTTGAGATAATGTCTTTTAAATTTCCTCTACGGTGCCTTTAAAGGGCAGTGCTGCACGGCTGCACCATCTCGTGGTGTGACCGGGCCCTGCATGGCCAGAACCTTTAAACCCCTGTTTTTTTCCAAGACTTCCATCACAGACACATCAAAGCCAGATGCTGCCATTGCCAGACCATGCCACGGCTTGGGCCACCACAATCCAGAGCCACAAAAGCCCTCTAGGCCTTCCCCCCTCATGCTCCTTTTTGGGATGCAGACAAAATTCCAATCGTTTTCCAAGCATCATCACCCCAAGTATTTGCCTAATCCCTCTGGTTGTTATTCCAAGATCTATCCAGCAGATCAGGGACCAGACCGGGGGTGATTACTCATCTGAACCTGCTCTGAGTGACTAAGATCTGTTATAGAGGGTTCCTGTGAGACCAAGGCTCCAGTCTCTATTGAGAGAAAAAATCAGAAGGGAAATTAGGAGTTATGCAGAGCTCCAGCCCTGGGATGCAGAGCCAAGGGCACGACCTGTGCGTGCTCAGCCTCAGCCCTACTCCTCCTACACAGCACCTGGTCCCTCTCAGCTGTGACTCTTTTCCAACCAAAATGATTCTATAGTTCTCTGATTAAATAGGTTCTTCAGGTCTTGATAGAACTCTTCCCCTCTTCTGCTACGTGCATTTGCTTGTGAAGGAAAAAGATGGCCCATTTCAGGTGCACTAAAAACTCTACAGATAAATTTTACACAAATATCTGGTTCTCAGCCTCTGAGGGTACAGCAGGTATTAACCACGGGATTAGGCAGAGATTAGAGAGAAAGAAACCTCACAGCATTTATAAAATATTTTTACTATTAAAAACACACATGAAAATGACAGACTTTAACTTTTCTGTGGATTTTTTTTCCAGGAAATGCTTAACTTGCATTCTGGTGGTTCTGAAGAACCACCTTCTTCAGCCTGATCCTTCCATGCAGACCTAACCTGAGACGTGCCAGGTGAGGAACTGCTTCACATGGGCACCAAAACCAATCCAGCTCCAGCAGCAGGCAGCTCCCCCAGGTTCTTTCCCTCAGGGGATAGATGTTTGGCTGCAGACTGGGTGACCCGAGACCCGTGCCAGGCCAGCTGCTCAACATCAGCACTCACAACAGGCACTGCCACCAGCGACAGAGAGGCGACACCGCAGCCCGGGGCAAAGGCAGCGATCCTGATCCACTCACAGCCCCACTTATCCCTAAAAACCCAGGCCAGGCAGGTGAGGAACCAAACAGCTGCTTCAGGGATGCTGTGAATGTCATACAAGGGCTGCTGCAAGCTGGGACTGAAAGGGGTTTGCAGAGAAACCCCAGCAGCCACCACCACGTCTCCTCCTGCCCCCTTATCCTCTCCCACATTCCAGGATCTTGCTCCTTTTCTCAGCTCCATCTTACAGGCTTCAGTGGCTTTGGAAAGCAGCCAGATGGGTTTATCCAAACCTCAGCAGGTTAACCAAAAGGAACAGGAGCTGATTCCTGCCAAATCTGCTGCCAGAGGAAGGCGGCCTTGGTGCTCAGCAGTCAAGGCTTTCATCTTTATTAAAGCCCAGCAGCTCCCAAGAGTTGTGGGAAGAATGGGATGAGAACTTTCTGGCCTGATTCTCTGAAGTCTTTGCTTCCCCCTCCCAATGCTTTCCCCATGGAGAATGGCATGTGGACAGGGAAAAGGGACATTTCTGGGAAGAGACCTAAACGATTTGCATTATCAGACATGAAGAGAATGAAAAAAAATAACACAGTTTATTGTTAAACTTAATCAAGGCATGAAAAGAAATTATTACAAGGTTACACTGTAAATAAATTTGGTTTTCATCACAAAAGCTCATTAAAAATCAAAGAAAACAACCCATTGTCAAGCCAGCAACTCTTCAACAACCCCCCCCCCCCGAAGCTTTCGAGTGCAACATTTATTGAAAGGCTGGGAATTCAGAGGTGGTGACATCACGTTTCTAGGGACAAAAGGATCACCCCTCATTATCTGGAGGGACACAGGTCCTCCGAGGGGGTGGCAGGTTTCTGGCTGAGCAGTGACTCCTCCGTTCCCCTCTGAGCAGCAGCAGCAGCCTTGTCCTTGCTGGAGTCCACCCTGGGATGAGGCTGATGGTGCCAGCAGTGCTGTGCTCGTGTCCAGCTTCTCCTGCCATTCCCATGCCCACCAGGTGTGTCCACACCACGGAACCCAAAGGTGGGTGGGGAACGGAGCCACGCCGACTGCAGGAGGGCAGTGGGGGGCACCACGGGGGCACGGCCACCACCTCCCAACCTCTGATCTCCTTCTAGCCACGGCCAAACCTTACCTGCCGACACTGAGGTGCTCCGCAGAGGCAACCCCACCCTAGGAACCCCACCGATCCCTGCGTGTCCTGCGCCTTGGGAATGCCCCTGAACACGGCTTCAGCCACAGACCCCCTGCTCCCAGCACAGCTCCTGCCCAGCAGAACTCCTGGGAGCTCTCCAAGGCCGACTCTGCCAACCTGTCCAATCCAATGGCTCACCCACACAACGTCCCTTCTCCAGCAGCTGCAGCAGAACCAGAGCAGCCCAGGAGAACTTTGCCCAGGCTCCTGCCAGCAGGCTGGGCTGATGGGAAGGCTGGATGGCAAAGGTCGCTTGCCAGGAAAACGGCTGGAGGCTGCATCCCACCTGGAACTGCCCTATCCCATCCTGCAGGGAGCTGCAGGGCGGTTGGCTTTCCTTCTGAGTCAGAAGACAACAAAAAGGGGGGGGAAAACCATTGGAAAGCCTATAGGTGTATAGACTATTGTGTATTCACTTCTACAGACACTTGGTTTCTGTCAGCGTGGAACAACAGGATCTTTCTCACCACCATAATGAGCTGTTTTCTGAATTTTGAAACACTTGTTTTACCAAGTGGAAAAAAAAAAAATCTTTATCCTAAGTAGCAGCTAAGGAGATTGGTAAAATGAAAAACAAAAACAAAACTAAACCTAAAAAAATCAAAAAACCTGACCAACCAGTACAAAGTAAAGGCTGGCTAGGTCATTCCAATTGATCATAGGACTAACTAAAAAATATTTTTAATTGCAAGTAATGTGCTATCTTGAGCCAGCTGCTAATTCCAACAGGCCTGAGGTTTTCTGCTCATAAAGCATCAATAATATGTGCCTTTTCCTAGAAAGGAAGGCTCTGCCTGTCTTACTGTGTCAGATAAAAAGTCCCAAAATAGATTTTTCTAACCAAAGAAAGTGTTTTATTCAGATATTCATGTGGATATGGCAGTGATGTTAAGAACAGCTATTCAAGCAGCTGAAGTAAGCCCTTCAAAAGAAGTCACACAGCTTTGAGACTTGAACAAATTATTGTATGATCTCATCCAAGAGATCTAAATAGCTGGAACATCTGCAAGAGTCGCCACCAATTTATTTAGCAGAGTTCATCAGCAGTTCATCAGCTCTGTTTGCACAAGCAGGTGCCAGGGCAGCCACTGAGGAGTCCTGCACGTGACTGAGAAAGGAGAGGGGGAGGAAGCTGGGACAGAGATGGGCGATTTTACCCTCTAACGTGGACGTGCATCAGCAGGAGTAAAGTCCCTGCTGAATTAGGGCAGTGCCTGTTACTGAAGAAGTGCAGAAATGCTTTTTCCCAGAGAAGTATTACATGCACAAGTAACTACATTGTTAAAATTTTTTATTTGTGACAGTAAAGAAACCATTCAATACCTGATTGACAACACTCCTCTCTCCTGCAAACACTCACATGGTATCTGTAGTGTTTCTCAAGTATTGCTGGATTGTTCATTGCATCAAAGTGTAAACAGCTCCATCATAAGGAAAAAAAAAAGGAAAAAAGAAAGAAAGCAACATTTCCATTGCTTACTCCTCTGCTGAGGAGCTCCCATAGATCTTTAACAAGAAATAAGAGAGAGTCAGCTGGGATTTTACAACATCATGTGAAACAGAAAACTGACAGCTGGTTTTGCATAGTTAGCCCAGAGATTTTGAAGCAATTGCCCCACGCCAGTCTCACCTGCCCCTCCTCGCCCCACAAAGGCAAAAATCATCACAGCACCTTGGAATCAGAGGCACAAACTTGTTTTTGTTTTACAAATAGGGCTGTGCGGAACTGTGGTTTATTAGGTTTAAAACAATCTGTCCAACAGAGGGTTACGCCTTCCGAAGTCACAGAGCTACAGATTCTTTTTCTTGGTTTTTTTACACTGAAATTTCAAAAGCTGCAACATCAGCACACACCAGTGTCATTTAGATACTTTATTGTCCCCAACCAGTCTAATCAAAATCATGCTGTAAGAAAAGTGATTGCGTACACCGACAACCAAAACGTCTCCAGGTGTTGAGTTTCTTCCACGTATAACTTTTGCTGTTTTAATAAAGATCAAAAGGGCGAAACAGAGAGACAGATTACTCTTCCAAAGCTACCTAAATGAACACAGCAATATTGTACATTTGCCACCACCTCCCCATCCCCAGCCTGCCAGGCCTCCTTGGTGTGAACAAGGATTCTGCGCACAGCCCTAAGGTTACAAATGGCAATTTCACCGTTAACACTTCCGTTGGGTTTCAAGGGTCTAAGGCATTCTTGCCTTACAGCTTAACTTAAAAATACCCATACAGGCAAAAAACCGTTTTTTTAACCCAACATAAAAAGGACAACAGAACTTCAGGCCAGGCAGCATCGCCTTAAGAATGACCAACTGAGAAAAAGACTTTTTAATATTTCTGTAACACCAGAAGCGGAATTGAAACCCAGGGTTTATAACAGCCCTGGTGACTTGCATGCAGTAACTGCACTGCAAAATATGCAGGAGATTTAGGAAAGAAGTTTGGTTTTTTTTTTCCCTATTTGAAATTTTTTTTAAATCTTGTATTTAAAATACAATCAAATACCCGTATTGCAAATTTTACAAACATTCCACTCGTTCTCTGACTTTATGGACAGAACTCTATTGCTTTTTTAGAATCTAGAAACTCTAAATACATAGTGTATGTATATCCACACAAACTCAACACTTGAAATTTCAAGTATGATAATAGTGTCAAAATAAACAACTGTGACAGTTTGATCCCTTTGGCCAAAATGGAATACCCAGGGGAGTCCAAACCGGACTGCAGAGCACTCTGGGTTTTATTTCCACATGAGCTTGGTGGGTTAAAAAAAGTAGAACTGATCAGAACTTCTAGAAAATACTCTTAATGCTAACAGGGATCAAAGCTGTGCTAAGTTCTTTTGTCTTTGTATTGTCACCAAGTGTCATTTTAATGCTGTACTAAGTTACAGTAAGTTGGGTTTTTTAAAATTTGGGGCTTTTAAGAGCCAAAATAATCAAGTACAAGCACAGTTGTACAGAACATCATCAGAACCGTTCCTCCAGAGGCTGGTGCAGAAGTTCAGTTGCCCATTCTATGTGGATTTAAAAACAATACAAGACACTTTAATAATATAATCAACATTCATTCACAGACTTAAGGCAACTGGTTCATGAAATCGCTGCTTCCAGAGATGCAAACGGGTGACATGGTTTGTCTCACGTCCAACAGGTCACAACTGTCACACGGCCCTGTCTCATGGGTTATTTATTCATTGTCTGATTGTTTGGTCTAACGCTAACGAGAAAAAGTCTTTGCATTTCTTCAGCCATTCCTCTCATACCTGCACGACTAACTACAACCTGAATACTTCCCTGCAAACTGCACTGGGCCCCAGGAGCCACAGGCACAGTTGAAAATACTGCTCAGAGAACAACTTTTTTTTTTTTTTTTTTTTTTTTTTGGCAGCTTACAGTTTCATTACTCTGGAGTCAAATACAAAATTAAACCGTCTTAAACTGAAAGTAAACGTTAATGGACTAACCAGAATCCGTAAGTCCTTTTTTTTTTTTTTCCCCCTGTTTGTTTTTTGTTGTATTTTTAAACAAAGTAGGCTTTTTTTTCCTTAAATCTTGAACTTTCAAACTCGACAATTCATCTTTTTGTTGTGGCACAGATTCATACAGTACTAAGGTGATGCCAGCTGGTTAAGAAACAAAAGGGTGATGCCGTACAGACTCACGGGTGTGACGGGACTGCCTCCAGCACCCTTGGGCCCAGCCACAGCTGGAGCACAGCTGGAGCCCAGCTGCACTGCAAGGGGGGCTCAGTTTGATACTGCACCCACCACAACCCACTCACTGCCTGTGCAGACTGGCCTGCCCCTCTCACATGGATTTGTTAAGCTGCTTCACCAATGTTTTTGAGACAAGGATCACAAGCCCCAAGTCCATTGCAAAGAAAATTCTGTTGGGTTTTTTTTTTTTTTTTTCTTCCCAAGTCATCGGGACTTTTCGAGGAAAAGAGAAAAGGCAAAGGGGGTCTACAATTCAGAATTTAGCACGAAGCTAATCAGAAGCACCAAATAGTCCATTTAGTCTGCTCTGATGACAGCCAAACACAGCTGCATTTTTTATGTTTGCAGATTTCTGCAGTGGACAATAACCGAAAGGTGACACTGAAAAGGGGGGGAAGAAAAAGGTGTGCCTTGTTCTTTAAAGACATAAAATATTTAAAAATAATTCATCTGAAAAGGTACCTATGGCACTGCAGAACATGTTAAGCAGGCTCTCAGATTCAGAGCTGAGTCTAATTCAACTCCAAAGCCAGAGGACCAATTTTAGTCCAGGCTAGTAACTTCTGGCCTTCCAGCAAGACTTGATCCAGCTCCTAATCTGCACCTTACACCTTGGGGAAAAAGAACTACAAATCAAAGGTGTGGGCAAAATACTTCCTGCATTTTCATGTATCAAAGACAGGAGAGGGCTTCATCTTAATTGAAAAAAAAAAAAATCCTTTACAGGTCACCTTTAACTGGGTTCTCTGGTATATCAGATACCAACGGATTAATCCATGGGGGTGGGTTATGAAGCTTGCATTTTGTTTATTGCCCAAGTCTGCAGCTTACAGAAAATGTCTCATAGCACAGGCACAGTGGCAAAAACAGTATAACAGCCGATGGTCAACTCCATTTGGTGAGGATACAGTAGCAGCAATTAAAAGAAAAAAAGTACTCCAAACAGCTCAAAATAGATCCAGCTTACCCAGATGGGTTGTTTTGAGAAAAGAATCTTAAACTAATAAATAGATCTCCTCGCTGTTCTCCCAAGATAATGGTTTTCCAAAAAAGAAGAGGCATGGCAGTTGTGCGTAAGCAGAGACAGCAGAACTTCATCTGTCTGGAATTAAAGGTGCTTTTTAGGTCTATCAGGCACCTCATTTCCTCAACTCCATCGCTCCCTAAACACTGAAACAACTGCAGATATGTTTTAAAACTGTGCCCAAAATCCTCATCAGTGAAACAACCATGTTAACGACCCCAGTTCAGCCCTCCCACCAACGCCTGAACCTTCTGAGCATGACAAAGTGTAACACAACTTAATGTCATCGTGGAGACAGGAACCCAGCATCTTGGTTTCAACTTTTTTCCTTTGTTATATATTACAGTGCTCTATAAATTTTTTTTTTTCCTTTTTCCTTTTAAAGCATTTAGACAATACAAGACTAAAAGATGTCTGGAAATACGTCTTATACAAAAATGAATTTTTATCTTAAAATAACATTCAAAAAGGCACTTCAATCTGTAAGAAAAAATTCAGAGTCAGGTCAACTGCTCTAAGCAGGGGGGTAAAATTGTCTGCATAGTGGGAGGGGAAGATAGGGAGAGAAATTCAACTGCTGAAATACAAGCTTCTTTTTTTGGCATGTTTTAAGAAAAGCTGATCCAGAAAAAGATGTCCATTTATGAAATTAATTAAAAGAGTCCCATTTAAAATAGCTTCTTTTTTTTTTTGTTTTTTTTTTTTTGTTTTTTTCCTTTAGAAAAAGTAGTCTGAACACATGACCTTAGGAGTCAGGCTTCTGAAGGCTTAATAGCATCACTGATGATTGTCCTTCGTGTCCAATGTAACAGGAAGATCAAGAGTAGCACTTCTGACGGGGTGACCTCCCCGAAGCTTACATTTGAAAGAGCTGAAAGAGATGGAGACAGCCTCTAGCAACTGCAATCTAGGAGCAGGAGTCAGTCAGAGTTAAGGGCTACCTGTTGCAGAGTTTATGAAGCATACTGTAAACTTCTTCCTCTTTGCTTAGTCCTTCAAAGAAAGGAATAAGATCTAGCAGCTCTGTGTCTGTCATGTCATCAAACCAGGACTGCACAGGCACCTGAAACAAAGTGACCAACAAACACTGAGAGGCTTTCATGACGTGAAAAGACACGCAAGTGTTCTCTGCGTGGGTGTTCTGTAACCATCATCATCATCATGCTACAATAATCATGGCAATTAGCTACTCATTACCATTCAGGTGGAGCAGCAGGTTCAACCCCAAGCCCAACCAGGACAGCTGACCCTCACCTGCATGTCCAGGTGACCCACATGACCCCACACTGGGCAGCTCTCCTTGCTTTGCCTCCTTGGTATCCAGAACTGACTGAAGGCAGATACAGGTTATGAAGCTGCACTGACACTTCATTTACAGGCAAATTTTTTTTTTTTTTTTCCTCTAAGAATTCTCAGAGTGAGTCACCAGGCACATGCAGGCAGCAACAACCCCTGCCAGCCGGGGCTTTGCGGGAAATGTTTAACTGCAAGGGCAGAACGTTGTTCAGGTTAAAAGGTTAGGTTTAGTGAGTGGGTTCAGAAAACATCACATATATTAACACTTCCTAAATATGCCGGCTGGATTTGGGGAAGGTGTTCTGTGCCTCTTCACGATGGGAGCATACTGAGGTCTTTTCAAGACTATCCTGGATCTTGTTACAAGCTCTGGTTTCTGCAGAGACTCGAGTATCAGTCAGCCAGCAGCACTTTTCTATACATGATTAAACCACTCTGACAAGGCCCTTCATTTCATCTCCCAAATTTTTACAGCTCATTATTTTCTTGGCACTGATTTCCGAGATACCAAATGATGATCTTGGGTCAGGTTTTTAATTTTAACCACGACCATAAATTAGAGCTGCAGGTCCTGGTTATTATAAATGGCAGCTTTAAACCCTGTGTGGCACCAACCAGAAAAATGTTTTCACCACATCACTTAGGGCATCACAATATTAGGATCTGAACCTGAAAGCTGACTGCTGGAAGACAAATAGCTCATGTTACAAAAAAAAAAAAAAAAGCTATTATGGAGAGGCAGGACTGTGCAAAGCAGTGTTCTTGATAAAAGATTTCCTACACCGATTTTAACAGTTCACAAAGAAGGCAGCCCAAAAACATCAAAGCAAACAGTGCACAGCCTGGCTGTCTAAAAGTCAGCAGGTCCAAGAGTTGCAGCTTCTCCCCTGGCAGCTAAAGCAGATGTGAGGAGCTGTACTGGCTGCAGCCACGGATGGAGCAGCCCAGACCTCCCCAGCAGAGCTCCTGGACCTGATACAAACACCCAGTGAAAATGCACATTTGCTCCTCATGGTTCTCCCCTACAGAACTGCTGCCTGCCCTTTATCCTCGTTCCTAAACCTTGATGAACTTGTTGACTAACAGTTCTAATTAAGGAGTTAGGACAAAAATAGCTGAGAGAGGAGCATGTAACAGCACAACAGGATCTTGGTTTTTTTTTTCCTTTCCCTTACCCACAAATGCAGATCTCAGTAGCAACCAGTAAAGCATTAATTATCTTGCCCAATAAAATATTATTCACACAACGAAAAAAAGATGGGAGCACCTAAAGAAGTTCAAGCAAACCATTCTTTCAGTAATCACTACTCCAAAGAACAAAATCTGTGCTGCTAGGCAGCATCCCTTCTTAGAGCTCGGTCGGTTTTTAGGTTCCACACCACTTGGTATTTCTCAAAACTGCTGGACCTCAAGCCAAGAGCCAAAGCTCGGAGCACATGAGCAGTCATGGCTGTGACACGCTGTCAAGATCAGTTTGCTCATGTCCTTCACCACTTGGCAGAGAACCCCAGAACCCACCTGCAGCCTACGAAAACCCCGAATCTGACACAAGCCAGTGCTCTGAGAAGTCTATTTTCTGAATCACAAAATCTGGGCGAGGGCCAGAGAGATGAAGTTACGCTCGAGTGCTCTGAATACTTACTGCATTTTCAGGATGGAAGATGTAAGATGCAGGAGAATTATCCACTATAATAACTTTACTCAGCTCACGGCCCAGTCGACTCAGATCCTTCACGTAATTCCCTCGGTGGAAAACACAGGATTCTCTAAAGAGCCTTGCCCTGAACACACCCCAGCGATCCAGTAAGTCGGCTACTGGGTCTGCATACTTAAAAATAGAAGTCAGAAGGCATCAAGTTAGCAACGTGCAAGGTAAGGCTGGTTCACAGAGCCAGACAAAGAAGGGACACGAAAAAATTTCAGATAAAATGCCCTTTTTCTCCATTTTCTTCCCTGCTCCTTGTTAATTAACTCACTCGCCTGCAAAACCTGAAGTGATTAATAAAGAGATAAAGCAAAAGCAGGACAATTCTCTTTCTAGAGAAGGCTAACTTGCACTCTACATGTTTTCTGTGATTTATTGATGAGGTTTTATTCTCAGGGCCAACTTAAGAGTTACCCTGAGAGTTTTCTAGAGGCTGATGGCTCCAGAGATCTCACCTACCATTACCATAAAACCAGCCAATGCTAATAGAAAATCAATATGAAGCTTTTCCCCAGCTGATTTGTTTCCATGTGCCTCTGAAGACAAACTGCAGTGAACAAATCTGAGCCTGATGTGGCCCTGCCAAATGATGCCCTGGGAGAAAATGGGTCACCAAGACTCTTTAAGATTGCCAAATTGCACAATTAGGTGAAAAAAACCATCAGCCAAAGATGTTATTAATAAAAATACTCATGTACTATACCAGGGAAATTCTCATTTTATATGTCAGATGATACTTTAAGTGAGGCACAGTTTAGAATCCAACTATTTATATAAACTGACCAAGAAGAAGTATCCAAATAAATTCCAACATAAATAACCACATACTTGAAAATGGTACTTATATCTCATTATTGCACAACAGGAGTTACCATTTTCCTATATTTTAAACCGAGAAAAAAAAAATCGATGTTGAAATCAATCATCTTTTGATTGTGAAATAAGGCACATAGTTTCAGTATGAAATTGGGGCAGTATTTAGGATTTTTTCAACATGACTGAACAGTATGTGGTAAAGAGAATGCAGGGAAAAAGGCTTTATAGAAGATCAGGGTCCTGTCCCCTTCCACCGTCTCTACACTAGGCTGGAGCAAAAGCTTGCCATGCTAGAGCACTATTATAAATAACCAGTACCATTTTACAGACAAGACACCACAAATACAATACACTGAAGGGAAGTGAAGAATTCCAGGTCCTTCTACTACTGCAACATCTACCACAACAACTACCTACGAGCCACTACTGCTACTGCAGAACCGGAGGGCACAAAATATTCCTGGGAACGTTTCAAGCTTTGCAAAAAGGCCTCATTTTCTAACTCCAGGTTGCAGCTGCACCTCGACAGAGCAAGAACCGTGGTTCCCAATTCCCAGCGAGTTTCTGAGTCACTGGTTGACGGTGCAGACAGGGTTTAATTCGGTGTTGTATTTCATGCCCCGCTTTAATGTGCTGCTTCACTCGCACGCAATTTGTTCTAATTTCTCACTATAACCATGGTAACTTGTGAGCCTTTCATATTGGCATCATGAGCAATGCATGGAGGCTACATTATGAGACGAGCCCATATGTGATGGTGTTACCATGGAAACACTTACCCACACACTAGCAGACAAAGTACACACTGTCAGACAAAGAAGCAGAAAAGAAGGGGAAAAATTAAGATAGTACCAACTGTGGAAATAATTATCCATAGAAAACCCAACCAAAAGTCCACTGACCAGCACCATAAGGGTTAGAGAGATGAAAGGAGGAACAAACCTTGGCTAGACTGGCTGTGAAGAGTACACATTCAAAGAGCTCTCCCATCCTCTGAAGAAACTCGTCCACGTGTGGTCGTTTCAGAACATAAACCTGGAATGATAGCAGCATTTAGGTCAGATGGTGCTCAAGAAAAGAAAAAAAAAAAACAAAACAAAACCACCAAAACCACTCCTGCAATCCCAGCACTTGAAACAAAAGTTAACAGGGAAGCAGTTGAAATGAAATGCTGTGGAAAAAGAAAACTATGCAAGATAAAAGTAGAGATCCAATAATGAGAGATTGGCACGCAGGGGCTGCCAAGCCTCTGCTGATTATACAACTGCAAACACTGAGCATCACCAGGAAAAATCTCACAGAAGGCAAAGGGAGACAGGAGGCCTTCTCCAGAAGTGAGGGCTCTGATCTCTCCACCAAACCCACTCTGGTGCTGGAAAGCTGAAGAGCTCCGCAGAAGGAATAAATGTGATGAAGCCTCTGTGAGGGCAGGAATTGCACAACAGTGACCTGTTTTCGTTCTGTGGCTGATTCTTTCCTTTCTGAAATCCCAGGTGCTGAAGTACCACAACCCACTAGGGAGAGTGATCAAGCCCTCCAGCTCTGTAGAGAACTTTTCTCACCCAAAATCTTCACAGCGCCAAGCAGAGTGGTCTAAAAATGCCGGGTTTGAAATTTGCTGACACAGTCTACAGCATCTCCTAAAGAGGACCTTGCCAAAAGATGGCAAATTCCCAGGATTTCTCTCCTCTTCAGCATCCTGCCTTCAGCAGTGCTCTGCTGCCTTTTAGCACTGCTTTGGCTGCCTGCTGTCAACAACCTGATTAACAGATACTAAAATCTCCCTGCTTCTCCTTCCAGAGCACACAAGATGATTTTGTGCTCACAGAAGATACCAAAACAAAGAAAGTGCTGCTCAGAAAGCTTGGAAAAAGCTCACAATACACTGGCAAGCTGAAGAGGGGAGTCTGCCTGAAAAATATTTATCTGTCTTGTTTGCAGTTAGATTAAAAGTTTGAGAGAAAACATTGGCAGAATTTTATCTTCTTTTGTTTGGCAAACAATCCCTAATACTGGAAATTTCAAGTGGAGAAGTCTGGCAAAAAGCTGAATTCAGGAGGAATTGCAAGACTGATGCTATTTCAGGAATTTCATTCTTTGATATGCAAAACTAGATTAATTGTATGTATTTTACCAGATCCCTATTAGTAAGAAGTAAAAAAAAAAAAAATCAAGGTACCCAGAGAAAAAGCCTGAAGGAGAAAAATATGGAAACAGCAGCTTGAACTCAAGTGTAACAATTAAAGCCTTCAGCAAAAAAAGGAAAAAAGAAACTGTGTAATTGAAATTGAAAACCTAAATTTGAAAGCAAAGGCTTTTTGAAAACACATATGATGAAGCTGTGCCTTAATGACTAAAGCAGAAATGCTGATTTTTACGCGGCATACAGATCATACCATCAAGACTTTATCTCTTTTAAGTTATTTCTATGAAATTTATCTAAACTATTTCTGGCCTCATAAGCATTACATTCAAACTTTGATACAGATAACGATTTATAACCCAGATTTTGTTTTTTAAACAACCACAGCAGCACCTAACCCATCAAATAATTGTGACATTTTATGGATTAAAGACAGTTAACAGATGTACTTCAACACCACCCTCTTTCCAGATGATTACAGCAATGTTTCCTGTATTTCACCAGGCATAAACCAAGTAATTTCCTCTCCTATAACAACGCAATTAATTTTTCATTTAGTTCTTTCCACACAAAGTTGTGCTTTAGTATTTCCTCTCCAAATTCTACCTTAGATTTTCTTTAAAAACAGAAAGACAGCTGCAGTCCCTCTGCATTTGGGCATCCAGACAGAATCCAACTTCCCAGATGTGAGAGGAAAGACAGCAGGATCCAAGTTAATCATTAAGTTCTCAAGTCTTTAGCCTGAAGTTTTATTCCTGCACTTCTTTTTGAGGGTACAGAAGGGGCACCCCAGATACTTAACATCATTCTTAAGAGAGTAAGAGCTGGAATTTAATACTAGTTTTTCTTTTAAAACCCAGCACTTCCAGCCTCAGCAGAAGAAGTCTCCTCTTTGCTCTCCATCCCTATCTCTGCCCCTGTCAGTGAAGTATTTCCACTTGGAATGTAATTACAAACTCCCTGCCAAGGATCTGAACTTTGCTGCTTGCAACACAACCCACCTCCTCCATCAGGAGCACGCAGTAAATCAACCCCAGAGCTGCAGCCCCAGAGCTGGGAGCCACAGCCCGGGCTGCATGCGCCAGTCTTTGCAATAAACACTCATCTGGCTGTTTTTAGGGCACCTAACTCAGGATTAGTTGTGAATACACAGCATTTTTAGTTGGATGGTCTCCCTTCTGCAGTTTAGGGCTCCTGATCCACCACTGAGCACTCGCCGCCTCCTCTACTTGAGTTTCTCCTGCTGCTTTGCCTTAAATCTTTCCCTACTGGGATCTGGCCAACAGATTTGCTTCTCATGTTAAATGCCTAATTAATAATAAATGTCGTCTCTTAAGATGAAATCTCACCAAAATTTTCCCTTAATTATTTCCCTCTGTAAAAAGTCCCAATTCCTTTGCCTTCTTTTTTTTTTTATTAACAACACTAATTTTTACAATTTTTTTTGGCAGAACAACATATCTTAATACTCTGGATAGTTATTCTCCTTGAAGTTTTCTTTGAGAAGTCCTACTTAGAGCCTGGAAGCAACTCCAAAATGTACTGGTATCCTGGGCTACAGAATCTCTTTGGTTTACTCCACATAAAAAGCTTTCTTCAGCTGACAGTGCAGCTCTTTTCTCCTCTTCCTTCTCATTTGGAATTTTTTCCCCTTTACTTTGTTAGTGGCTGGACTTGAATGTCAATGCTGCATGGTTATTTGTGGCTTGGCTTTTTCCTCCATTGCCTGATGCCTTCAGTTGAAATCTCTAGACTAACTGGCTCCTGGCATTTTTGTGAGATTTATATACCGTCTTCAGGGCATTAAAAAAAAATCCATCCACTTTTTTGTTTTATGCTCACCAATGTTTCCTTATCACAGCAAGAATTGAGAGGAATATAGTCTTTTTTTATTATTATTTAAAATGAACCCTACGCAACGCTTTAAGCACAAATCAGGCACTAGGCATGTTTCCACAGGATTCTTACAGCTGCTAATGGCAGAACACAAGCAATTATCTTTAATTGTTTTCAAGCATTTCATACTTCCACATGAATTTTCTATACCTCAAAGCAGCCTCAACCTACAGAGACTCAGTATTTGTCAAACCCAAGGACAAACCCAGCTCATTTTCCATCAATTTAACAGGATACACAGGATTGCCTTTCAAAACCAGCTCTACAAGTGAGGAAATCTGCAAGTAATGACCAAAAACTCTGCCCGTGACAACTCCAATTCCTGTAATCTCCTGTTCCATGTCTCTTCTGAGCAGCGAGCAGAAAATCCCAAGTGTCCCTCGTGGTCCTGGGTCACACAGTCGTGGCTGTGTCCCAGTGCAAGTAACCAAGAATAGGCCAGTTAGAATGGATACAGCCTATCCTGGATTACTTGAACCAGGCCACAGCCTTCTGCAAGAAAATCCGCGAGTTCTGTGCTTTACAGGAAGGAAATGTATTATTCTAAAAGCCTTCCCCCACCCCAGCATTAGAAAAGGAAAAACAATTTTGCATATTACGGTCAAAATATACATGCCAAATGTTCCTCCAGCTTTCAACAATTAAAAATAAGCAATTAACTCCCCCCTTACCCCAAACAACCACTTAAAGTTTAGTTTTACTCAATATACAAATTCCGTTTAAAAATTAAATTCAAAGTAACACCGAATTAAACTCTTCCTGGCCGCCCTCTTTATTCTTGGGCACCAAGAGCAAGGCACAAAGCCACTGGAATTCAATTTGGATGAAAGATGAAGGACAAGCACTCCCTAAAAGCCTTCACCCGTTGGGGGTTAAAGCTGCATTTGATGCAGTTTCTGCTCTGGGGGCTGTGGTCACTCTGCTCTTGGTCAGTGGGAAGCAGGGTCCAAAGGAGAGGATGTGATCCTGCAGGGTTGAATCAAGGCAGCAAACAGCGAACATCTCCCTCCAGCCACCACTTCCACCCTCCACGAGCCTCCTCTCAGCTCCAACTCTGGATTTTTCACCTGCAATTTGGGAGAGCAGGACCCGCTCTGATCTCCTTCTACGCAGAGCGGAGTGAGAGAAGCGGCCGCCAAGGGTCAGCCTGCACCAGAACCCCCTTCGCTGTACCTGGGCCATCACCCCCAGCACAAAGAGTGGCGTTCTCCCCCGGGATTTCAGCCGCCCCAGGATGGGCAGCTCTGCAGGCACGCAGACACCCACGGCAGAAAGAAAAGGGAGGTTCCTTCACACTTGATTTATTTCCTTCTTAAAATAAAATGACAAATCCTTTCGAAAGAGAAGGTAATTTAGGCCGGAGAAAGAAAGATGGGAAAGGGAGAAGGGGTGTTAGGAAAAGCTGGGTTTTCATCTAGGGAAGCTCGTTTACCCAAGCACCCTTTAAGATGATGAACTGTCCTCCCTATAAAATAAAACCCAGGAGTCTTTCTGACCTTTGGATTATAAATTATATAAGGGAAAACAAATTCCCCCAACTAGAGACATCATTTTTTTAAGACCTCTGTTGAACTGCAAAAAAAAAACAAACCCAACCAGCATTTACCATGAAAAAACCTGTTAAGTAAGTCAATCTCAAAACTCTTTCAGGAGTACAGCAATTCAATTTGCCATAACTTGTATTTTTTGGTATATGAGATCTGAACAATCTCATATAATTTCAAGTTTCTCTACGAATGGGCACCTCTGAAATGGTGTTTCTCAGTTTGTTTCCACTGGGGTTCTGCCTAAGGCAGAGTTCAAGGACAATAAAAATCTGTCAACGTCCTGCCTGAAAAGGCACCAGGCTCACTGGTAAAACAGGGATATGCACTATGGACAGCGTGGTTCCACAACATTTCCCACAGCCTGGGTATTTTGCACAGGTGGAAATATTTCTCAGTGTCAGTATCTTGGAGTTTATAAACTGCTTAAGAATATGGACATGCATTATCCAGATGACAAATCCTGATAAATGACAGAAATTGCTCAATCAGTTTGTTTATGTTCTAAGTGACAACAGAATCACAGGTTTGAAATGGGAACAGGTTGTCAGAGCTCTACAGTCTGTCCTAATACACACCATACTCAGCCAGAATATCCGTTTTTGCGCTTTATCACGAAAAAGGCAAAAACAAAACAAAAGAGAAAAGATTCCTGAATGTCAGCAATATTACAAGAGGCATCACACACACAGGCTTTCCCTATTCTGTGTGCCCCACAAATTACCTTTACTTCAGGAATCACAAATTCCTTACAATTACCTTCATTTTTTACCATCCAAATAAATAGGGGTATTTACCTCTTTTAGATGTTAAGAACTTGAAATCCAAAGAGTGAAGCGATTTCCTTGAAAATCATGCAGGGAGTTCCCAGCAAAGCACAGAGACTAATTTCATTTGACCAAAGGAGAATGAGATGCTCAAATCCACTCCCTTTGTACCCAAAAATGGGGTTTTTGTTTTTTTGTTTGTTTGTTTGGTTGGTTTTTGTTTGTTTGTTTGTTTTTGTTGCTGTTTTCTCTTTTCCCCCACATGGAGTCATCCCAGGTGCCAAACTGCATCATTTTTTGGTGAAGAATCTGAGAGTTTGCAGCAGGGAATGGAAAAGCAACAGGCTTTTGAAATGTTTGACTGTAAAGCCCAAGGCTTTTATTGGGCTTTGTTTCAAAATGTAAATATGTCATCCTGGCAAGCGAAGTGATCACAACTCTAAGCCATTAAAAAAATTCCCTTGCAAAAGCATTCTGCAAAGTTTTAGGAGAGAGAATTTGTCTGTTCTACAGCGCCAGATACAACTAAAGCCCACATCAAATCAGGACTGAAAATCACAAATCTCCCCAAACATCACTTAAATGTTATAAGCATCAGCTCTGGTGAAAATTACAGGGGGGGAGTAACCTAGATATTGATTTTTTTTCTACATAAAACAAGCAGTGTGGAAACTGCCAGAACAACTATTACTTTAAAGCATGTTTCAGTCTACTGACTGATATTCAAAAATCATTTTACCAGTGACAAATACATGGACAGTTTCCATCACAGGAAATCAGACAAATTGTGAACTAACTTTATGATCCACCAATTAATACAAGATCAAAATATACAAACCTTTTCTTCCAAGTAGAAATAATCCATAAAGATAATACATAAACAACATTTCAAAATTTAAAGTACTTAAAATTTCTGTTAAATCACATCTAGGGAAGGTTTGCTCCTCGCTAAGTGTAACATCCAACACCCAAGAGAAGATGTTTCAAACAATTTACACAGTTCATGTATCAGAAAAAATCAACTTCACATTAACCTGTTTAATTCATCTCCAGCAAGAACTTCAACGTCTGCCTGAAGAGGGAAAATAACAGCACTATAATTCATTTTATTCAACCTTTTAGAAATGATTACTGATTAAAGACAATCCAAGATACATGGAGGGGACTGATTTTCAAATTATGGGTGTTTTGCATTTACTCAAAACTATTTCTCAGAGCCTTAAGTGAAGTTCTTACAGAGTAAGACATAGAAATCAGTCTCCTCATGATTTTGTCCAGACCTTTCAAATATGCTGAAGTATATAACTCCTATCAGAGGAATTTGAATTACTTACAGGAATAAAAGGGGACAGAAATTTAACATAGAGTGTCACAAAATCTGAATAAATGTATGTTCTTCCTTTATACTTTTATAAAATATAAATGACCTTTAGCATATGAGCTACCAACAGATATTAAAGCCAACCTATGTCCTCTTTGTGTCGGAGGGAATAAAAAAATGCAGGGTTCAAGCAGCTTGTTCTGGGCCCTGCAAGGTTTGAAGCCCCATCCTTACATCATTTCCTCTTTGAAAATGTTTTAAAATTGACAAAGACTCAAGTATTGAGGTCCTGAGAGAGAAACTCCACCTGACCACACAGGGAGGCCTGTCTGCATTCCAGAATACACAGCTTCCACGCTTTGTGAAAGAAATTATTGGATTTAAAGCAGCAAATGGAGGAGGAGAACGTTCTGGGACTCAGGACACAATGCTGAAGGAAAAAACCAGCACTTACCTGATGTATGGTTCCATCAATTTCAACAGGAACAATGAAATCAGCATTGCTAATTGGCTAGAAAGAATGACAAGGAAATAATCAGCATTAAAAATAAGATCTTTAGAAGGAAAATTTCAGGGGCATAGAAGGGGAGAGTACCTACTCCTGAGGAACAAGTTAATAATCATTACTGACTACACATGCCCTGTATGTGTGTGCTCTTACACAAGTCAGCAGCTCACAGTTGTAATTCCAGATGCTGCACTTCCCTCTTCTCTCCTATTTTTAAGCTTCATAAAATCTAGCACGCTTCACTGCTTGAATAACCCCCACTCCCACTGAGTGTGTTCATCAGGAAAACATCTCTTTGGATAAACTCTTCCATCCAGCCTTTGTGGATAAATGACCATCAGGAAAATCAACTGCACACATTCTACTCGAGGTCATCAATTGGTGACTAAATTAAAAATAAAGACAGTGGTAGAAGTAATACCTAATGGTCCTATTTGAATCAGCAGCTGCAGCAAGACTTAAGTTGTTTAGCTAAAGGATTCTAAACATGCCAATACCAATCAACCTAATCATGTAAAATTGCATTTTAATTCCAAAGGGAAGAGCAGGCACAATCTGCCCAAGTCCTTGAATCCGTTTTTCCAGCCTGTCGAACACAACTTGATTCTCAAGATTTACTGTGAAAAAAACTGCTGGTCAAGTAAAATTGCCTTGAAAAGCAGGAGAGGGGCCTGGTAGACAGTTCAGGAGTACATAATCTAACCTTGGCTGCACAGCAGGGGTAGCTGGGAACAGGCTGCTGCCAATGTTTGCTGGTTCAAGGGGACACCACACTTAGGTACAGCTCACGCACGATGCCCATTCTAACAAAACAGTCATGTAAACATGGCCTGGCTGAAGCCTGGAGCTCATTCCATCACCTGCAGCCTGGAAACGGCTGAGACGGAGCTGCCAAATGCAGCTTTAACGTGACGGATTAACAGCCAGTACCTTGCATGGATACTGCCCAGTCTGTAACTGGTATTACCGAGCCAAGGCTGGAAAACATCTGCACTCAGCTCTGTGAGATTTGTACCAATGTTCCCACCTGGATCAGTCAACAGCCTGATCTCAGGAACCACCAAGAAGATGGCCCTGAAGTATCTGTGGGACTGGAAACAGACTTCAAACTCATTCAGGGGGGCAAAGGTGTGTCAAGAAAGCAGAGAAGCAGCCTTGGTAAAGTGACTTAAGAAGGAGATCACAAACTGGGGAGTCTGAACAGGTGCTCTGTGGAAAAATGGTGGGAAAAGAGGATCCTGCAGTATTAACCTGCCAGCAGCACTTTGATCCCACTCCCTGGATAAACCAGATTCTAATTCCACTGTCAAACCACCTTCCAGCCAGGAGAGCAAAATGACCACAAGAATTTCTGCGGAGGGAAACTCCCTTTCTCAGGAGCAAAGAAACAAAGAAGATGGTTTGATCTGACACCTGCAAGTGCTGGGTCTGAGGGTACAGGAGAGGCTACATGGAATCCCCTCATCCTGACCAGCCAGGATTGGCAATCAGAGCTCCAGGGCAGCTGCTGGTGGCGAATTCCATCCTCTTGCTGACCCCTGACCTGAAGAATTCCTCAAATACACACAGATCAATCTAGATTTTCCTTATCTGACACTGAGCAATTTCTCCTTTCTGCTCTGGGAGGAGACAGAGGGGAGGCTCCCATCTGTCCCCTGCATGAAGCCCCTCAGACAGAGAAGATATTCTGCAGCTCTAAAAGCCACAGAACAGCTACGCAGAAGTCCTGAAAAAAAGGAAATCCAAGTGAATTGTCAAGAGTTCAGCCACCAGTTTTCCAGAGGGTGCCAGCTCCCTGCAGACTCTGAAGAGGCTTGTACACACTTGAAGGATTTATATATGCATGACTTCCTTCAGCAAGAGAAATACTCTGCAGCAGCAAAAGAATAGGTCACTGCAAGCTGCTGAGGTTTTGAAATCCTGATAAAACTACGGCTTTTCCAGAATTAATCCTAACAGGAGCAACATCAGCCAGATACCTGAGAAAACCACATTCGGTGTGAGCAACTTCATTTTTTTCTAACAAATAAAACTCACACTTTGTAACCAAACTACTCCCAACTACACATTTCCCCCATTTATACTTCAGGTGTTATGTTGCCTTCTTGTTGGTGGTAAGGAAAGAAGCATGGACTGGAGTTCTGTGCTCCTCAGGGAGGGAAAAGAGGAGAAAAGTCTGTAGCAAACTGCTGGGTAAAGGTTTGTGGCTGAAAAATCTTCAGCACAGTTAGAACCGCTTCTATTTAAAAAAAAAAACAACAAAAACTTTCAGCATTTTAAATGTTCTGAAGTTGTTTCACTGCCAGTTTTGCATAGGACTACATTCCAGGCTTGCATGTGGTTTAATACATTTTATACAAAACCATGTTTACATCTCCTTGATTTAATAATTTATTATTTTTTGCTTCTATTATTGTTTCATGATGGGAATGATAACTATCCTGTCTATCTATTCCTTTTTTACTCTTGCCAAAGAACCCCAAACTTCATTCCTTTAATATGCACCTAACATGAAAGACTAGTACCTCCTTAAAGCTTCACAAATATGCAGGGGCATAAAAAGATGAGAATTACCCTCCCTCAGATATTACTGCTTTCATAAAGAGCACTTTAAATATTCTGCCTCTCTGGTTGTGTCAAAAAAACCCATGTAATCTGCATTTGAAATATGAAGCCTATTTCATAACAGAATTACAAATTCTAAAGTATCAGGTGTTTTAAATAAAGCCTTTTGTACTAAAACTCTCAAATTTATGTATGCTTTTCCAGCTTTTAAGTGGGCACCTATCTGGTTAGAGCAGACATGTTTTAATGGAAGAAACCCCCCCCCAAGTACCCCCCAAAACCTCTGCAAACCAAAGAACTACAAAAACAACTTGACTATCCAGGCAGAGCAGGGCGCACACAGGTGTTCAAACCCCTGCTCTGCTGGAATGTATCATCATTTTTGATGACAATTAGTGGTCTAATTCAGCTGAAGATTTTCCCTTCATGAAACAAACCCCAAAGAGCACCACTGGACAGTGCCAGCCACTAAACAACTACACTCATTTCCTCCAGCCCTTGGTTTTTTCTCTCACACCCCCAATCACAGGGTTTCATATCGAAATCACCCCTGCAACCACCACTGTAACCCGGAGACTCAAATACTGCAGAAACTCCAACATCTGCCCAACTCTACTCACCTCACACAAAAAAGGGCAGTTTTCTTTCCCTCACACAAAACATTATTCAGTGCTCATCATCAAGCAGAAAAGTATTTTGGTTTTTCTTAAATACCTACTCAACGTAATTTAAATACCCATTAAATATTATTTGAATGAATGGGAGGACTAAAAGGAGCCGGCTAAGAAACACTCTGAAAACCTCAGTCCTACAAGCGAGATTTGCAACTGTGTCAACCATTAAAAATGCATTTCTTTACAATGGTGAAAAAACCAAAAATTTAATAACCACCTAAACCCAATAGCATTTTGTTTCAAAACCAGAAAAAAAATATCACAGTACAAAATTACCCACAGCACTCCGAAAACAAACCTGTATTTTTACCTTTCAGGTAACAATAAGCATAATGCTTCATTTTTTATTATAACCAATTAGACTTTTAAATTAAGCTTTCCCTTCTTATTTTTGACTCTTGTTTAAATAGGAAGCATGGCTCCTCCCTTCCCAATCCAGCTGTGGTTTTTATCTCCCTAAAAAGTTCTCCAGTGCAAGCTCAGTCTGGGTACAGAAGAGAAATATGGCACCAAGGCTGGGAGGTTCCTACACACCACCATAAATTGTTTTATACTATCAGGCACAATAAAGACAGAGAGAGAGAAAAAAAATTTCATTTCAGTTTGAGGCACAGGAATATTTGTTTAATTATTTCCATATAAGATTTTCTTTCAGTCAATAAAGAGAGGCTGCTGCCAAATTCTAACCACAACATGAATTACAAGTTTGCATTTTAAATACTGGCAACTAACAAGTGAAGGATTAAGAAGTTGATGCTTGCAGTGAAAAATGGAGTGCAAGCACCTCGAAGACTGTAAGGGTGGTTAATCTGGTTTGGTAGCAGTAAGGAAACATTATTAATTCTTACAAATTCTCCAATCAATGTATGAAACCAGCAGATGCTTTATCAGTATTAGACGTACTAATCAGAAATTCTATCACTGCCCTAAGCCAATTTAGACTCTTTGTATTTCTGAAGTCTCCTAATTTCAGCCCTACTCAAACAACAGAAAGAACACCAGAACGGTCACCACTTGCTGAAGCCTGAAGGGTTACAGAAGTTGCTTCCTGAAGATGACTGACGCACCAGCAACATCTAAATAGTGCCTGCCTTCCTGCTCTGAAAATGAAATACTTACAAACAATTACCGTGATCAGGAGAGAAGCCTGACCTGGAGAACAACATCCTGCAGCAAGAGAGAAGAGGCACCCACCACTGGTGCCCAAAATCTCCTGGTTTAAGGTACATCTAAACCCAGCAAAATGCTGTGCTGAGTCTCCATTTTCCCACACTAACTACAGCATCATTTAAACTGCAAAAGCAAACCCCTATTTTCAAAGGAACAAATTTTGGACCTGTCCAAACCACGGGTCTTTGGTGAATCTTAGAGCCATGAAGTCAATACCTATTCCAGGCCTTGTGGCAGTCAGCGTGATTTTTCTCAAAAAAAGAAAATAAAATAAAAAAAGCAATCTCTGTTGTTACTCCCCTGAGAGCTAAATTAGGATGAATAATCATAGGAGAGGCAATGAGGACTCCCAGGCAGAGGATGTAAGAGGAGTTCAAGTGTTAAGAGGCTTAACAGTTCCTGCAGCATTCTCTGACAGACTCAAGCTGCAAGAGATCCTTTTGAATTTACTTACCTTAAATGAACTGTGCACTAAAGTTTCATCTAAATCAATGACCACACACTTCTTCCCATAGTCTGATGCTGTCAGTTCTGGCAGGAGGTATTTAGCTGGTGGCTATAAATAAAAAGAAAAGAGGAAGACAACAAAAAAAATAAAACCTCTATGGAAGGGGGACCCTTCTGTCAACATTACTATTCTAGTAATTACTGGGAGCTGGAATACATGGATTGAAATCAAATGCTTCTCCGGGCTCATCCCAAGTTCATGTATGGATATTAATGGCTCATGCAATTGCAATACCCACACAGACTTTTCTTTTTTAAATTCTTTTTTAAATGAGAGACTTGTTTAGAATGACCTCCAAAGCACTGGAAGTGAAAATGGTAAAACACCACCATTATCTAACAAAAAAATCATAAACCCAGGATATTTGATACTACATCTTTTTCCAGCGGCCCTTTTCCCAATGCCCAGTTTTGGTTGCTGTTATCTTATTTCCAGTCAATGCCATCTGCAGCCATATCAGGCTGATGGACATTTACACAAATCATTATTTCTGTTTGCCATGGAAAATGCTGAAATTGAAGAATCCGTCCTGATGGAAGACAGCATTCCTAATTTTATCTTCCAGGACATGTCTTCACTCTTGTTTTTACCACTTATGAAGGTGGTGATCAACTTCCATGTGAATAATGCTCCCAGTCAAGGTTATTAAACCTGCAGGGACGAACCTAAACTGGGCTCTTCTACAGCACACTGCCCTTACTAAAAATGGCACCAATCCCGTGAATTGACAATTTTTCTGAAAGCAATGCAGACAGTCTCATGTTCTACGGATCATTTCCCACTTCAACACCCCAGTTTGCAATAAAAATATGCTGCTTTAGATTTTGGTACTGGATACTTTCTGAAGTCACAGAAATGGGAGAGAACGCTTCCATTTGGAGCTGAAACACTGCTGCCACTCGGGTTTTCTTTGATGAAGGAAAACGATTAGTTTTATAGACAGCATCAGAAGGGAGAAGCTTAAAACTGAGAGGAAATTAAATTAATTTTGACTTGGGATACACAACTCTAACTCCATTCTTTTCCTATCTTTTTATCTGTTCACTGTTGCTCTGTTAAGGATTCATCATTTAGCACGGGTTAAATGATGAATTTCTTTTCTGTGGCCCTTTGCAGAGGCGCTGGCAGAGATCTGAGGCTGCCCCTGTGCCAGCAGGGGTGATAAAGGTGAGGCTGGCACCTCTGGACACCCTCCAGCAGCCAGGACAGATTATCAACCACTGCCTCAATTCAAGCGTCACCTTGATAGATTCCTAATAAACTCTTTAAATGAAGCACCGAGCAAATCAGATTCTGGACTTAAATTAAGTGTTTTTCGCTAAAGCAGGAGTTCTTGGGGGATTTTTAGGAGCGTTCACTGAAATTGATTTAGCACTTTGCAATTAACATCGACAAGAGCTCCCTCAGCCACCCAACTGGAAGCTGCCCTGCCTACAAACCACTTGTCTCAGCGCATTTCCTCTCAGCACACATCTGACAACCACCTCCAGGTTAAAACAGCTTCTGCCCAATGCCTGCAAAGGCTCCACCCTCACAGCCACCTAACCAGGCTGAAATTTGTCTTTATTTATGGCTAGGTTATGGACAGTCCCACTGCTGCTCCAGTTCCACCTCTGCTTGTTGGCACCTAGGGCCAGCCCTAAAGAGTTTCGGTTTCTCCCTCCTATTCAAAGCCTAAAAGGTATTTAGCAGCCCACCTCAGTTTTTCATATTAAGAAGGATCCAAAGTTGCAACCTACATAAACTAAAAAGAAGAGGTTTTCTTAATGGAAGAAAAATCCAACTCATTTAAGAACAATAATCTTCAGAAACCATGTTCCAACACTTCTTGTCTTTGAAGATGAAAAAAAGGTAGGAACATCCTAAGAAACCTTAAACATACTTTTTTTTTTTTTTAAATAATAGTTCGGTTTATTGTTGTACTCAAAACTCTTATCTCCTTTGAATTTTTGACTACATCAATCGGCACAGGCACTTCAAAGCCAGAAATTCCTTCTGCTATGTGAATTCCTTATAAAACTGAAAATACCTGTATCTATGGAAAACATATGGAAATATATATTCTTCCATATAAAAATGCACAGATGAAAAATACCAGCGCTGTCTTACCACAGATATCTTTATTTTTTTTAGCTGGAAACCGTTGCGTTTGTCATCAAGAAAAGGATGGACACACACCAAGGACTACAAAATGCAAGAACTTTCATCCCTGAGAGCCCAAATTCCCTGCATGCACAGCGAGGTGACCCGTGATTGTTTTTTTTTCACCCAGCTGCACCTCAGTTTTCTCAAAAGCAGTGGCTGGGAGAGGCACAATTTACCTGTGGTACCTACACAGAGATTCAGAGTTCCTCTCCCTTTTCAGCACTGCTTTAGGAGTTCATGTGCAATCACTGACCTAACTTGATCTAACGAGGGCACAACCAGCTCTCCCACAAGCTTTGGCATCTTGAGTTCAACCTGATCTTGTTTCCTTTAGTTCACACCTTTGAAGATCAGAAGAAATAAATTTTCCATTTCACAAACTGCAATTCTGTTGCCCTCAGCTGTGAAAACATTCACCCTCTGATAACAGGGATAAGGAAATTATTCTGAAGCTGAAGTCACTGCAAGTTGTGAGGCGGCTAAATAGCTGGTGTAGGACTTGGGAGCAAGGGAGGCATTTTTGAGGCTTTTAGGAACTTGAAAGGATTTGTATGCTAAGTATCAGCCCATTTGTTTTGCTGTTCAAGCTTTCTGATCTAAAGCAATTTCTGCCTGTCAAGGGTAGCAAAGCTTTTAGGCAGAAACAAGCATTATTCAACATTGTGTTTTAATTTTCTCACTAATGGAGACATACCGAAGAAGAATTCTAAATACCAGATTTCCAGCACAGTTAACAGCGAATAGTTATGGAAGTTTGATAACGTCTTTCATTTTTTTTTTTTTTACACACATCAGGTTAAAGACATCTGAGATGATTAAGAGCATTTAATTGTGGCTGACAGCAACTCATATTTACTATGCAACACTCCCCGAAAGGCTGCAGACTTCCACACAACTCAGCAGAAAAATGACAGGTGGTATCTCACTGGTTTGCTCTTCAATTCCAACAAGACACAAACTGTATACAAGTTAAACTAGTCACTGTTTGGGATTTATGCACTCCAGCCAGGTCTCGTGGCTGATCAGCTCAACAGACCTTGTAGTGAAACGACTGCTGCACTGCTTCAGTCCCGTGGAAATAGTATATTCCCTAAGAAAAAAAAAAACAAAACAAGGGGATGGTGGCGGCAAGAGAACAGGACTTTTGGTTGAAGCATAAACAGCTGGTCAACACAAATCTTGCAGAAATTCACTGTACAGAACAATCATCAGCTTTCCTCCCTGTAGGCCCGTATTTCCCACGGAGACAGGTGTCAGAATTAATAAGCCTTTTTTTTTTTTGGTCCCTCTGTACTAGCAGCGTTATCAAGCCTGAGTGCAGCACATTAATTTACTGTTCGTGTCCTCCTCAGCTCACACTCTGGGCTGGCACTCTGCAGGGCTAACAGCTTCTCCCAGCAGCGATGTGCAGAAATACTCTTACAGGAGATAAATTATTCCTACTTAAAGCACAGCTGCCAGAAGATGCCAGCTCCTCTTGTGGAACAGGCAGTTCCCAAAATTCCTTCTAGAAAAAGTTATAATAAGGATTTATCTAATGTCCGTGAGGACAAGTGGAAAAACCCTCCAATTTCCCTGTGCTAAGATTTAAGTTCTGCAGGGATTCTGAGGGATAATTTTGATACCACTCGTTAACAGTGGAATTTTAAGGTGAACAAAAGAAGTGGACATGCCAACTCATTTAGGAATTGTTTAAAAGAAGTTTGACAACATCTCATTGAAGATGTTGATGAGCATGGCTTTGTATTTCCATCTACCTCTTCATTCAAAGGAATATAAACTTCTATGGATCTACTTTGATTTGGGGGTTGGAACAAGACTCTTTTAAAGTTCCTTCCAACCCAAACCATTTTATGATTTTATGATTTCTCTACCATACTCCTTTACAAAAAAAGCTGAATAAAATCCATGAAAACACAGGCATCGTGAACTACATTTAATAGATTTTTTAATCAGGTCTATCAAAATGTGTCAGCTGGGAATGTTTTGGGTTTGCCTTTTTAAAAAATCTGTGTTTATTTCAGGCCTAAAAATAATTTTGCAGGATTAAGAAAATAATCAATTATGCTGCTGTTTAACCTATGCCTTACCCGGAAATGGTTTCAAAATGTGAGTTACAAACACGGTAAAGTTCATATTTAAAAAAACCCTGAAGTAATGCTGCTTCTATTTTCTGAAGAACCTAACTTGAAGCTGGAATATTTCTTATTTAGCAGTCATCTTTATCAATAACCAAGCGAAAGTTCATTTTAAGTCAAGCTTTTAAATTCAGTGCAATTAATACAGGACAAATCTGATTGAGCAGAAGGTCCACTCCACTGAACTGCACACATAAACGCAAAAAAAAGCAATGCAAAACGCACATAAAGCAATGGAAGCTTTCAAACAGGTGACCTCAGCACACTGCCAGGTTCAATACATGATAAAAAGCACAATAAAGCTCCAGAAATCCTCATATTTTGACTGGAGTCTTCAATTTGAAAGTGGCAAGTGGGCAGAGCTCTTTTGAGAGTCACTCAGGAAATCTCTAAACACTTAAACTGATGACATTTTCAACGAGCCCTGTAAAAAGTAGATGTCCACTTAATTGTGACCAAGCTCTGTGCCTGTTTGCAAGATTTTTCTCCTAGTTTCTACAAGACATGGCAGTTCGCACAGCCCAGTTCTCATCCCTAGGTCGCAGAGAATCCAGAATTTCCGCTTTAATGGGTCTGAAACACAAAATTAGAGTTGTCTTGGAGCAAACCTTTGGGCTCCAGCGCTCAGGACCTACACCCCCTCCTGCGACTGGCAGAGCAACACTTTAATTTGAGGTGCTTTTCCTAACATAACCCTGCATTTTCCCCTCCTTGCGCTTCCTCCGTGCGCAGCTCCCTTGTGCCTTTATTTAGACGATGACACAGTGCTGCTGGCTGGCTCCTGAGAGCCAGCAGCACTTGGATACTGGGGAGTAAATGTCACACCAGTGCCCCAGGGCCGTGGTTGCCTGACAACACTGCCGTGTCCTGCTGCAAGAAGAAGCATCAGATGGCACTGGAGAAGGGGAAGGAGTGCTTAGAGTCACCTGCTCCCTCAGAGCTCTATGTCACGACTGCAGGGATAAGTTAATTTTACTGCCTTGTTAGTGCTGGGAATGTATGTCTGCAAAAATTACAGCTGAGCTTAAGGAAAAAAAAAAAAAAGGAGAGAAAAAAAAAGATGTCCCTTCTTGAATCATTCCTTTTCCTACCACTGCTTTAACATTGCAAAGATAAGTGTTCTAACAAAGCATCTGATTTAATTTCTGTACCTGTCAAAGCTCTACTCATTTATCCTTCCAAAATTTTGTTCTGTTTGAGTTCTTATTCAGTTAGTACCTACAGTCACTCTTGGGAAAGGTTTTTTTTCCAGGTCAGAGCACAGCCAGAACATGTTTCATGTTCAAATTATTCCTAGTGGAGCAACTACAGTCACCTAACAGAATTTGGCCGGTATGTAAAAAAGAAAAGTAGTCTGAAAATCAGCATTTGCTGATTTACATCTGAGGTTCTCTATTTCCTAGGCTTGCAGGAATACAAATCACATGCATGTCCATGCCTGCCTGCGTATACAGCATGCATGAGCCACATCAGAAATAACAGGTAAGCAATAAAGAGGAATTTCCAGCAGTTCCCAAATCCAAGAGGAACGGTTGGAAGAGGGAAGATGTGCACAGTCACAGGGATCTCCTGGCACTGTTGCACTGCAGCACAGACAGGGGGCTTCTTACAGGAGGTTTTGGAATGCTGGGCTACGTGAGAAGGACGGGAAAGAAGAAAAAGAATGGCATCTTGGGGAATATCCAGGTCTTTAACGGCTACCAAATATCTAGAACAAGAGGGCTGGGTCATTATCTCCACACATCAGCACTGCTATTTCCTGGGAAACTCTGCAATGATGAAGTATTGTAAACAGCAAAGGAGCTCAGAAAAAAAAAAAAGTATTTTCAGCTTTACAAAGCCTAAGACTTCATCCTTGTAAAAAAAAAAAAAAGGGCAGCTTTTTGACCAAAAATGGTTAAAACCAATTAAATTAAAAGCTTCAGTTTGAAGGACTAGGTTTTTTTTTTTTTTTCCTTTTGTTTAGCTTTGAAAAATAGTTCAGATGCCAAACAGCATTCCAAATTTAAGCCAGGGAAGATAAACAGAAATATTAAGGCCCATAAAGCAGCAGCTGATACCAAGAGCATCATCTCAAACAAGTGCAGTAATGAGCAATAGTCAGTGTGCTCTGTTTTCTTAACGTGACTTATTTCAAATAAATTATGCAGTTCCCAACTCTTCTTTTCAACTGGAACACAGGGGAAAATGAGAGGAAAAGGTTTTTGTAATTGTGTCTCACATAGTGATGATGAGTCACCTTTTGCCTCTACTAAAATAAAAAACTTTCAGACTACTTCCTGTGTTTTCAAAACGCTAAAAATTCAGATGAAACCCAGATAAAACCCAAACTCTTCTTGCAGTCCCTGTAGAAGACATGCAGTTCAATTCACCTCTGGGGATACAACATTACAGACAGAACATAAAATCCTTTTGTTAACATGCAACACAAAACAGACCTGTTAGACTGCAACATAAAATGAATCAAAGCAAAAGTCATGAAAATTATTAAAAGAAAAAGGGATAAAAATACATACACTTGGTATAGGCATGACCTGCATCTGGTCACCCTGGGGAAAAAGAAAAAAAAATCACTGTAAGGGTAATGGCTTTTAAAGGGTAGAACAAAGGTCTGGAGCAGTAAATGTAGCACTCAAACATTTTAAACCAAAAGTTCAAAGTATTCAAGAAACCAGGGTAAAAAAAAAAAATAAAAACAGGATTTTGCATTTTAGTTGCTGAAATGATCTGTTAGTATACTGGCATTTATGATTTTTAGGAGACTGGACTGATAAAACCCATGCTATGATTAATAAGAGATGGCAATAAGAAAGTACCTGTATTTACTGGAACTTTTTCAGCTTTAAGACTCACTAATGGGTATATTTGTCAATTGTCACTGCAGCAGCAAGAGGCTGAGCCAGAGCCTGCCAGCAGGGCAGAACCCCACTCCTTGAACTCAACTTCATTTGAGACAATTGACTTGAAAAAAACAGCATTTTCACTCAGGCAACAGCAAAATGTCTGAGAAGGACACGAGGATGTTAAATTAATCCAAGGAATCCCACTTCCTTCATCCAGCAGTACCAGTGCTGTTCCCATGGTCTCACTTTTGCATTACACTTGGGAGAAGGCAGGAAATTCTTGGCCAACCTGATCCCTCCTTCTCATCCTCGGACACCCAGAAACAAGGACAGCTCCAAAAGGGACAAAGCCCAGCTGAAATGTGTAACTCTCACTCAAAATGTGTAAAGAGATTTCTGAAGCTGGAACTCTATTTTCTGATCTCTCTAATCCTTCAAAACCAACTTTGTTTTCTGATGGGAACAAGCACATAAAAAAAAAAAAAGGAAGCTGATCCTTCTAGCACAGATGTTGCTTGGGTAGGTGATTTTATTCTTTAATATTTGGACAACACAGGCTTTGATCTCCAGCAGAGGAACTGTTGAAAGGGCTGTTTTCAACACTAGAACAGCCTCTTCCAGCTGAAGAAACCTCCTGCTTATTTGTTTGCAAGTCTACCAGTGTTGACACATCACTGACAAACAGGAACAATTCCGTATTATTTTTAAAGTGGTCTTTCTTAGTGCTGCTCAGCAGAAATTTTTACTGAAGTTTGCCCAAAATCCTGAGAAGCTGAAGGAGCAACTAGAGAGCAGCAACCACCACGAACTATCAAAAACTTGACACTTGTAAAAAGTACCTGATTTCTAGAAAAACATACACACAGAAGTTGGTAAGAATCCAAGTTTTCCTCAGGATAATAGCAATAAAAATACAAAAAAATATATAATTCAGTATAATAATGTCCTCTTAGTGGAACTGACTTCTTGGGAACCCAAACCCAAAGTTGCTAAAGGACATGCGTTACTGTTTTCCTAATTTTTCTCACAGAATTTCTTAAATTAAATTAAAAAAAAAAGGGGGGGGGGGAACAAGCAAATTTCTTAAGAGGAACCCTGGAAATACCTATGCAAAAATCAAAACAGTAGTAAGAGTGATGAGAGCAGGAAAAACAAGCAGAAAGAAGAGCCAAGAGTCTGCTGGGAACGCAAAAGTGTCCACGAACAGGCAAATGCTCCTTAAAAACAAGCCTGCTCTGGGAAACTTCTTCCAAGCGTCCTGCCTCATTTCCTACTGGCCTGGAACAGGAAGGGGAACGGCTCCTAACAGCATGGTTTGAACGAGACGACGGATGACCGCATCTGTTGAAGGCTTTCCACGAGCTCCTGATGTTGGTTACAGAACAAAGCTGCTCCTAGAACGCCAAAGTCTCCCTATTGTATCCCTAAGACAACCCAGGAACTGATTTGTCCCCAGCCATTGAAGTCAGGTTTGTTTGGGTTTTTTACCAGGGGTTTTATTTTTTCCACGCTGTATGCAGATGGAACGATAAATCCTATCTTTTCCTTTAGCTGCATATTTTTTAGTTTGAAACAGCAATTTCCAGCACTGTGTTCCTCACTAACACTGCCTGCGGTCATGTGTGGCCTCAATGAGCACCAAGTGACAGGCCACACTATTTTGCCTTTTTTTCAGAACAGTCTGTATTCAAAGATAAGGAGCTATTTCGCTTCAGAGGAGAAGCTGACCAAAATAACAGATTTATCCTAGAAGTTCCTTTAGCACAAAGCTTGCTCTAAACCACGACAGATCCTTTAAAAACAGTAGTACACTTACTATTTGACACTTGAGTGGTTTGATGAACTCTCAAGCTGTCTCTTAATAAAGAAGAATTTCTGGGGGGGCAAAGAAGGTCAGAATGAGTGGGCAAAGAAAGGAACCAAACACAGGTATGGAGAGGAGATCTCGCTTTTTAAAAACACCTTCCATACCACATCCTGATGGGGACCAACAGAACCAAACACATGGAATCTCCTCGCTCCAAACAGCGAAGGTTAAGCAGGAGAAAAAGCACAATGGTTTACATCAATCTCAACTCTCTTCCTCCACCCTGGAGAGGGATTTCCATGTCTGCTCAGAAAGCCTGTCACTACTGATGTCCTCATCACAGAGCCCACACTCCTGCTGCTCCTCGAGGCCTCCAGCACGACGCAGATGCTACTCTGACCTCAAGAACGTGCTCCCCACAAGCTGTTCTCCTCCTTTTGCTGGGCCATTTTCACGTGGGACAGAGAGAAGACTGTTTTCTTGGTACTGTTTTATAAATAGAGATCCCTGAAGCAGAGAAGAGTGTCGGAGACAGGACCACAGGGCACGTACACAGCTCTCCAGCATCACCTGGGAGATGATGGCATCATGCAGCGGGGAGAAGCAACCCCAACTTTTGGAGTGAGGTGGAAATTCAGTGACAGGAAAAGCTGAGGAGGCAGCTGCTGCCCCCAGGAAAGTCCTCCCCCTAATTCTGTCTTCTTCCCTGTGTGGATCAAGAACTTCTCCTCTAACCCAGCAAGCACGAAAATCCTTTCCCTCATTCATACTTCATCTCATTAACTGGAGCCATCTGCCTGATCTGGAGCTCGCTGTGAAACAAAAGCAAGGATGACTCCAGTGGAAGTGGGCTGGGAGTGAAATGGCAGAGTGCTCACAGACTTGTCAGAGCTCCCTCACCCACCACAACTGAAAGCAAAGGGAAAAAAAGAGTTTGTATCTTGCTTTTCTCACCTTTCCCTATCTGGACCCCCGCCTGAAGCCTGAGTGAATGAAATCTGTATCCAGAAACACGTCAAAAGTCAGGTTAACAAACTCACCCAGAAGGAAAAACTTACATCCAGAAAATACAAAAACTGAGTCAACTTGCTAGGTGAAGAACAGAAATTGAGATTTGAATTTATCCTGAAGAAAACAGTTCTCTCACCCAACACTCTAAAGAAAAAAAAAAAACAAAAACAAGGTGGCTGGAAGGTGTTGGGGAGCTGCCTGCCGCTGAGGAGGCAGGAAAAAATGACAAAGGAGTTCATGAGGCTGAATATTTTGCGCTCCCAGGGACACATCTGGCTCAGCACCGAGCTGCAGGCAGGCTGATATACCCATTGTCACAGACACCACATCTTACAATGCATCTTCTGCGGTGCTGAATAGCTGCTGCATTTGAAGGAAAACAAACACGCCGCAGTTTCAGTAAATACAAGTTATTATTGAAAAAAATGTTGTATTGAAACTTTAGAGACAGAATGGACCATTGATTCCCAGTATTAGAGTCACACTTGGACAAGCAGCTGCTCTGTGAGTAGAAGGTTTGAAAGTGAGCTCAATACTTTCAAGAAGCTTTTGGGTTTTTTTTTTTTCCCCCCTCCACTTACAGAATAGAATTCAGCACTGAAAATAACTGTTTAATCAAAACCACACTCAGTTTGGTGTTTCTTCCAATCCCATGGAGAAGTGACAGAACACTTGACGTGTCAAGCACCATCAAGTCACATCATGAAGCACTGATTAATCTGAAGCACTGATTTAATTTGTTTCTATCAGAGCCAAATAATAATAACAGTAAGAACTGTCTCACACATCACAATCACTCTGAAATTTCAGTGCTGTGTTTTCAACAATTTCACAGAATACCCTCCCCCGCTTTCCCTCCTTTTGAACAGGTCAACATTTACAAAAATCAAGATTCCCAATTAGAAGGAAGTTGGCTTATCACATCAGCTTCAGAATGTGCCAGAAGCAACACAGAACACTGAATTCCACTGAAACCAGCAGAAGCTTCCCCCATTCCTTTCCTTCCTCTGAAGTCTTTATCATCAGTTTTCATGTACCAACTCCACTGAACAGCAAAGATATAAGGGAAGTACATCCAAGCCATTTTATACTCATTTCTTCTAGTGGTAACTGCTTGACATTAATGTGTAATTTTCCTTGTCCATTTTTTAAGGAAAGGGTCACAACACATGAACTGACAAGCCCCAGCCAAAAGTGAACCGTGATGTGATAAATAATTAATAAAATATAAAAGAGAGCAGATTTAACTAAGTGACCAGCAGCTAAACAGAATTTAAACAATTCCTACCTGGCAGTGAAACTAATGCAGGAGAGAGCTCTAATGAAACAGCAGGGGAATTTAAGCAGTGGGTTGTCAGGTTTCATTTTCTTCCCTGAGAGGCAGTTTTGTCATTCATTGGACATTTCATTTCACCAATTTAGAATCCAAGGCCCACTGTTGCTTCCCCCACCTTACTTATTTCTGAATCTGGACACAATGATCGGTGTAACTCCACCAAACTGATGCAGCCTGCACAGCTCTGAAACAGCTCTGCTGGTAAAAATCACCAGTCTGACAGGGTAACAATATTCAAACATATTCAAGTCTTCAATGCTCTTCTTATTTCCTTAGAAGATTTTCCAACTTACACTGTGTTAGCACCCCAATAAAAACAGTATAAACACATACAGAGCTTATTAATCTTTAATACTGCATTTAAAATAGCAATGTCACAGACTTATTTGAACTCAAGAACCACACAAAAGTTTAGCTATATTGACTTCTTTTAAACAGACGTGAGTATCGGAGTGCCTTTCATTCAGCTGAAGAAAACACTCTTTAATTAAATTCTTATCAATATGTACTTTGAATTTTTTTTTAATTTTGTAAGTTTTGATCTGGTAATTTTAGGAATGATGTGTGATTTGTGTCCTGGTCTTGTGTACAAGTATTGCACAACTCCAGAACTGCGCACTGAGGCAGCACAGAGTGAGGATGAAAACCTGTGTGGACACACATGCAATCTCTCAAGGCATAAGATAAATTCAGAAAATAATTGTTTTGCAAAATGCAATGTGGATACTACTGACTCCAGACCGTTTTAACTCATCTTTTTCTACAGAAAAAACAAACTTGGCTTTATGTTTTAGTTTCTACTGAAGTGCCATTTTCTCTCAGCTGTCGTTTTGCCAGTAGCCTCACTTCTGCCTCCTTTCCATTCCCCAGCATAGCGGAAAGGAAATTTTACTAGTTTCCCTTTATTTCCTCAGATGAATGTGTGCACACATGCTACACACTCCTCAGCTTTCCCTTCAGCACATCCAGGCTAGATTTCCCTCCTTTCACTCTAAATGCACCTTGGCTAGCAGAAGAAGTCTAAAAATACATGTACAATCCCTCCTCTTGGCAGGATGTTCAGTGTATTTTACCTCTGGGAGAGCAGTTTCAGCAGGAACTGTTATAGTTCAGACTTCACCTCCACACGTACTCGACATCTCCATCACTTTCACCTGCTCTCCTTCCCTGTCTCCCACCAAACAGCTCCTTGCTCCTTCTCCTGAGCTTTTCAGAATTCAAACACAACCAGCAAAATTCAAACCAGAATAAAATGGACTGGACAAGGGAAGGAAGGAATCAGCTGCAGCAGGCATGAAAAATTGTGTGAGAAGAGCAGAGAGTAAAAAACCCATTGAGACATCTCCATTTCTGCCATTATTCTCCAGCGTGGATTCTCCTGTATTTGCAATCTCAGAGTCCTGGGAACTGTATGGAAAACTTGGCGTTCCTATGTTTGCCATATTGAACTGAAATTCCTCAGTTCGTAACACAAACGCTCTCAGTGTTATCAGATTCATAAAGAACATACAAATTTGTGTCGCACTGTTTGTATTCTATCTGTATTTGCATCTAAAATCTCCATCCATTCATTTGACTCATTAAACAAAACTTAATAACCTGGAAAAAAGCTGCTATCCCTGGACTCAGCATGTATTGAATATAAGCAGACTGCTTAGAAAAAAGAGGTCTAAGTAATAATAGTTCTTCTGACTTGTTTTTATGTCACTGAAAACCTTTTAAAGTGATGTCCAGAAGGTTCCACTATGCTTCAGTGAGACACATTTTAACCTTCCTGTAATCAGGAAAGGGAACCAAAGCTGGGGACAACTCAGCAGCTGAGATTTTATGAGAAGTCTCCATTATTTTTAGGGTCTTAGGTTTTAAATGTTGGTTGCTTATAAAATGTAGAGTGCCAACACCCATAACAAAAACACTAGTTTTATATTACAGATGAATAGACAGTATTAGCAACCCACCATCAAACCAGGAATTTTTTTTCCTGTAACTCACAGCTGTTCCCCACGATGGAAATCTGTTAGGACAAACCTTCAGAAGCAGAATAAAGCCTTGCTTACAAAACCCTCACATGACAGCAAAATAAAACAAAATCCTGACCTTCTGAAGTCCTCCATTCTCCTCCACCAAAGGAGGCAGAGCACTGGTGCTGTTGGTAGATGGTGGCTCGACATTGTAGTCACGAAAGCAGCAGAATAAGGTGCTAAAGATACTTCGACTCCTCTGCTTCTTCAAGCTGATATTACATTGGGACACTGGGGAAAAAAAAAAACATACAGCAGAAAAATAAATTCACGGGGTACAGACCTGGTTTTCCGGATTACAACAACTGAATTGAAGCCGTAGGGTTTTTATACCCAGAAATCTTTATCAAATCTTAAGACTACTGAGATTTTCCAGCATATTGAGACCCATTTTCTTCTGTTTTAACACCTTTTTTTTTCCCTTGCCAGACTCCTACAGTGACATCCTGGAACTCTGCATGATCACACCGAGACACCGCAGGGAGTTTTCCCAGTACCATCCGAGGTGGATATTGTAATTACACAAAATAACTCGCTGCTAAAATTTGTCCGAGGAAGCAATGAGATCTACAAACCAGAGAGGCACTAAATGCCCACACTTGTAGCGTTTCTACACAACTACGCACATCACGTGTGGAGCACTCAGAAGTCCCGCAAGGGTCAGGAAAAGCTCCGAGATGTTTCTGAGTTTCTTCTGTCACTGTCTGACAGCACTGCTGGAGGGCAGAAGACACAAGGCAAGAGGCTGCAGGAACAAGGGTGGTACTGAAGAAACAGGAGCCCTGGCCTTGGCTTTCAACTTGCTTACAGGATAAAAATAATCTCGAAGTGGTAAAAAAATTACATACGGCTGAATGAAAGCAAGTGCAGCATTTTTAAAGAATGAAAACCGTAGTTAAAAGCAGCAGTTTAGAGAAAGGAAATGCATGTAAGACATCTAGGGATTCCCATAAGAAAAAAAAAAACTCCTGAACAAGCATTAAAATAAAAAAGAATAAAATAAGAGTTGGAGAAAAGTTTTAGAATGTTTTAAGTAATACTTGATTTGTTCACCAAATATTTTAATTATTTATTATCATACTTGTAGATAATGCTTATTTAGAAGTATTTCTTTCCTACTTTGGGTAGGAAATCCCCCATCCCAAAGAGGGTAAGTGAAATTCTTGCTAAGTTTCATCATTTCCATGTTTGCAAAAAGACTTTTCCACTTTAAGGCAGTGAGCACTGCCCAGGTTCAGTTATTAATTGCTATTAAGAACAAAATGCAACAAAATCACAAACTAAATGGGTTTTATAGACTTTCACCAATTTTAAAAGTGCTCCGATAACAGGATAAAGTCAGAATTGTGCAGAGATTTGTGTGCTCAAGAAGTGTTTTGTTACTTTAAAAGACATTTGTAAACTGAAACCAGCTCAGCACCACTTATCAATACTCCAGTTAAACAAAAAGCACATAAGAACTCTGGCCACCAACCAGTGCTACAAGTTGCAATAAAAGACCAGTTCTCAAAACGTCATATTCTGTTTGCAACAACACAGTTTTAGAAATCCCAAAGGATACCTGGGCAGTTGGGAAAGACATTTTCAAAGCACTCAGAAAAAATGGTATTGCAAGCAGAAGCAAGTTAGTTGCAATATAATCCTGGCAGGAACTCCTTTCCGACATTAAAAATTGAAATATGCTGAAATTAGAATGGGAAGAACAATGCTGTGTGCCCTGCTGCCTACAGCTACTGCCACAGAAACCTTGCTAATAATTTCTGGTTTGTTTTCAGCCTCTGCTTAATAACATGAGGGTAAATTATCTCATTTGAATGCAGGTATCAATTACAGTAGGGGGCTTAAATTCCTAACTCACAGCCCTCAGCTGCACAACAGATCAATGGGAACACCAAAAGCACTCCAGAGCTAATACTTGTATCATCTCTACTTACTATAGAAAGAGACAGCAAATTCTCTAAACAAATATTTAAAAATCTCTAGACAAAAAATACTGACTGGTCTATACCTTCTACGAATACTTGGGTCCAATAATACATTTGAAATTTGGCCACTCCCTTTCACTTACTAAAACATTTTACTAGGAAAAATAATCCTTCATGTTGGTTTTTAGTCCTGACAATTCTGCCATTCAAAACACAGCGCTGTTTCAAATAGGTCTTTCCACTAATTTAGATGTTATTTTAAAGTGATTTTCTTTAATAAGCCATTAAAGAAGCTTTACAGTGACTTAATAAATGATAATTTTGGATGCGGTAAGGAACAGAAGTTCTCAGGTGGCTTTATGTGCTGTGCTACGTTAAAATACAAGTACTGCACACAGAGAAAATGTTTGCACCCGTATCTCATATTTAGCACCTCTGACAGTGCTGTGCATCACGGAAAATAGTTTCTCCTTCCTTAGTTCCCCTGAGCCACCTGCACGTGCTGTTTGCTGGATTTGCTTTCCTGGAAGCAGTGACAGCACGAATAGAACAACTATAAAGGTGCAAAGGAGCACTGATGTTGAATTCCCACCACAAATTCAGGCATTCTGGATGGCAGCAAATTTGAAAGAGAAAAAAAAAAAACTGCTGAGGACAAAACCTGGCATTCCTTAAAAGCTCCTAGGTGAGACCAGGTACTAACAATAATGGGAGGGTGAACAGAGTTATCCAAACTGCAAGTCTGAGCAGCATCCAGCATATGGAATTGTAAAAAAAAAAAAAAAATTAACATTTTCTTTTCTCCCCCCTCCATCTGTTAGAAGTTACAACCTCAATTGGTGGAGCTGATTTCCCACCCCCTCCCCAGACACACTGAACCAGCATCACCCCGCCACACTGAACGCCGAGGACACTCCTGTGACGTTTTACATCTCAAACGCTGCACATGGAACATGCCAACACTGTGCCCCAAAAAAGCCCAGGCACAGCCACCCCAGAACACGCAAATATGCTATCTGTGAAAGCAGAGAAGACTGAGAGCAGCAGGTGTCTGCAGGAGGCTCGAAGAAAGGACCAGGGTGAGGCTGCAGAGATGCTCTCTCCTCCCACCACCCCAGGTTCACTCCAAGGGCAGTTTAAGGACCCCCTCACCTGAACACACCAAATGTGTAACAAATTCCTCTTTCCTGGCTTTGCCCCATCACTTTTTGACCCTACACCAAATTTCAGAGCCCAAAGCATCACGTGGCAGGAAGGTCCACAGTTCAGCTGCTCCAGAACTCCGAGCATCCTTGTTTCTTACCCTTCTGCAGGCCCTAATTTGTATTTTTGAAGAAGGAACAGAGGGGACTGGAAGCACACACAATACCCAGGATGAAAGGTAGAAATTCCACCATGAATTTATACACCCACACAATGCTTTGTTCTCTTGCTTTTTTAATAATTCCCAATATCTTACTTGAGGTTTACAACAAGTGAGCATTGGGCTATGGTGATTTTTCAGATCTGATTACAATACCAAGATCTCTTCATTAGTAGGGATTTCAGGCATCACTGTAAATATAAATCATGAATTCTTTTATCTTCCCATGCAGAAAATGTCACATGTATCTACATTTAATTCCATCTGCTATTGTAAAGGCCAGTCATTCAAAGTCATGCTGCCTTCCTACAACTTTTCACAGTTAATTTTAAATTTATATACAGATGCACGTATAAACACACACATCTATTTACATGCACTAACAAATACATAACCTTTTCCCTCACTAATTTTGATCACTTTATTCCCTTTTCCATATGGCTTAAGGCCACACTGAAGAGCAGAGTGCACAGATCACACACCGCTTTGCCAGGGATCTCCTGGAGATCTGCAAGCGCCTTCAGTTTCAGTGAATTTGATCTAATTACCTGAATTTGTAAAACATTACCTGCAGCCAGAGTCAGCAACAGGAGCACAGGTCTCCCTGTCTAGAAGGGAAGTAACTCTGGTGCAGATTGCCCCCAGTTCAGGGTCTCACCTGCAGTTTCCAGATGCCATTTCTAAGGACATGCCCCACTTCCCATGGCACGTCTATCCCTGAATTGTCTGGAATCCAAAGACAGCCCCAGAACTGTGCTTGTCGAAGTCTTCTGGCAGGTCTTAACAAACCCACAGCACTGCTAAGGCTGGGGAGGGGCTCGAGGAAAGATAAAGGCAAGCTTTAAAATAAATTACTGCAATCACATAAGCTTAAACGCGAGGTATGGAGCCAAAGTATGTGGTTTACAAGAGAAAAGGGAGAAAAAGGCCGTAACAAACCCCAAGTATTAACACACAGAGTTATAATAACTCAAATGTTATAAGAGAAACTAATACAAGAGGCGCTAACAGAACTAACCCTCCAGCATCTTCTCCAAGCTCCTTTCACATAAAGCATCCTCTGGAGGCAGAAGGGTTGTGCTGCTCTCCCACCAGGAAACTTCCAGCAGCAGCAGCACAAGTTACACAGCCAAGAAAAAGATTTTCCTCTCATGCACTGTACTCCAAAGAAGTTCATTTGAGGGCTTCCCCCATCAGATTTTGCTGCAGTAGTGTGAAATTACAAAAGCAGATTCTTGTGCAGTACCACAAACCCCTCGCTGCTGCAGGAAGCCACCTCGGGATGACTGGAAGGCTCCAAGCCCACCCCTCTGCGGCCAGGAGTGAGCTAATTACCGCTGAGTTTTTCCCAATTAAATGAATGCAATATCCAGTTCTCTCAAATAGTATCAACTGGGTAATGAGGAGACTTCCCCGCTTACAGATGAACTCACTAAATGCAATAAAATGAACATCTGGGTATGCTGAGCTCTCACCATAAGTTTGTTTATAACACAGGACGGGAAGCGCTAAGTCAGAATTAGGTGATATTAAACAAAGCCTGTCTTCAAAGGAAGCAGTTTTCAATCTATACATGATTAGAAATGCCCGATTTCTCCAATTTCTTAAAAGGCTGTATCTGATCGTCTCAGAAAAATAGAATTTTATATCCCACACGCCTCGAGATAGAAACAGTTAAGTAGAAAATCATCAATTTGCTGACACAGCTCTTCTTGTTGTGATGACCAGGACAGAAATTTTTTTACAACACTTGGTGCCAAATCTGCATGTGATGCTCTCGCAACTTTGGTTTTAAGATGTCATTTGCAGTTTACCACTGAAAGGTTTCATCTCCCATGTAAACTTTGCAGCAAATACAGCAATAAAAGCACTGTCCCATACCTGAAACAACCACCCACAACTGGTTTAACCTTCAAGCACATAAAGCCCAAGCTAATTGCTCTGCTTAAATTTAGCGTGTTATACACCAGAATTATCTTAATTTCAACTGAACCTGGCAATCTTTCTCCCCCCAGCAGCACAATTAAGTCAAAGTAAGGTTTTGGGTTTTCCACTGAAACTGTTACTTTGAAGGGAGTGATCCCAGACTAGCTTAGTCAAATAAAAATCTTTCCAAAACATTTGACTCTCCCTCTCCACCAACCTGTTTCCCAGGCATTCCATTAGTAGTTTGCTCTGGATGGAGCTGATTAAATAGTTATAGGCAAGGAAAAAAGCTTGAATACATAAGGCAGGTGGGGACATGAGGGAAAAATAACCAAGGAACTTATTTTTATTTTTGAGATAATTTCTTTAGGTCAGTGCAGTTGGATCTGAAAAAAAATATCAACATGATTTAGGAGCTTTTAGCGAGTTTTATGAAAAAGACTGAACACTACTCTAGTAGATGATTTTCCATGATGTTTTGGAAAACAAGCTTCTGAGTTGCACCTGTACGCTAGGATGAAATAGCTACACAAGAACTGCCCTTCCTATAACTTATCCTTCTATCTACTTATTTTAACAGAAGCTATCCACTGGGTATCAGAACACTACAGTTTCACTTCCATACCTCCCAAAGTCCTCTAAAAATACAATTTCACATAGTACCTAGGACAAAAATCATCAGGATGGATGATAATTCATCCATCAATTCAACTAAAGCTGCATGAAAATAATTCTACCTAACTAAATAAAGCTTTGGAAGTGTTTCTGTTGCAGCAGCTTAAAGCTAAACCCCTCCCTCCTTATTTCATCCTACATAAATTATTTATTACAGTCCTCCAATCTGGGTAGATTAAATATCTGCTGTTGGTTATTGGATGCTCATATTTTAAGGATCAAAGGTAGTGCAATTCTGAAGTCACTTTTAAAAGACGCGACTGAGAACTCAGCACTGCTGTCTCTGTGAGGGCTGTGATGCTTCATGAAACGTAGCCAGTATATGTTAAAAACACCAACTGCACACAGAAGCCTATTAAATGACAAGGAGGGATAAGAAACCATGAAAAGGCTCAAAACAGCACAAGAACCTGATGGATCCCAAGGCAAATCCCAAAACCTTAAAGCTGTTTCTGCACTTCAGCCTCCACACTGTAGTTTGGTTGGACACATATACATGACGGTATAACCTTCATGTATGTGTCAGCTTCTCATATAAGCCATGATTTAAACATCTTTTGCAGTATTCCACGAGTGAGGAGAGCTGCTACTAGGCAAGATCATGTAAAAATAAATTCATCTGTCAGAGCCCAACTCTGGCATTTACTCAGCCCTAAGACTGAAGGCAGATCCGCGGCTTCAGGGGCGTCCACATTTCAGAGCGAAGCTGAGAAGTTAAATACTGCTTTAAGAACCCAATTAACCTGCTGAACCATGTTCTGAGTGAAATACCTTCAAGCTCAAATTAAGCAGCGCAGAATTTGGCCGCCCCCTCCCCTGCTCCAGTGCCTGACAAGCTGACAGGGCTACACTGAGACCACCTCCAATTCTGAGAAGCAGCTCATGTAGATCTGTATCTCCAAAGGACTGAAAAGTAGGGCTCCTGTAATCCAGGAAGGAACTAATTAACAAGCAGCACTTTCATTCTTGTGCCTGTACTGCTTGCCACTGAAACAGCCACTGGGACAGAAGATGGATGAGAACACAAAGGAGAAGTCAGGAGATGCTCACCCCCAGTAAATCCCCCAGCAAGAGGAGCCAAGGAGCTGCTGTACCTTTGCCTTTGGCACGAATACCTGGACAGTTCTTAAAGAGGAGCTGAATGTGCCCATCCAGCCTTGCCTGCGCTCCCCTTGGAGCAACCAGGATGGATGTGGATGTGCCCCAGTCTTCAAGGAACACCTCTGTACACTTCCTTTTCACACAGAGCTGAAAAACTACTGAACACACTAAAAAAGGCGCTAAAGGATATACATCATTTTTTAATGCACGCATACACAGCTCACAGTAAAATCTTTTCCTAGTATTTGCTTTTTCTTGTGAAGAGAGTACTTCACAGGTTCCAGAGCAGCCTGCGAACACACATGCTCAAAATATACATCTGCTTAAACAACCAAGTAAATGATTAAATAAGTAAACAGCCACACCCCACAATCACCCATCAGGTGATAGTCTGAAACGTGTAAAAATGGCCAGAACCACTTAAGGAAAAAAAAAAGAAAAATTAAAAGTAGTAACACACTCATCTGACACTCCTCTACACTCATTTCACACTACACTCAAGACCAGGTTTGCTGCACTGGAGTTCAGAGCTAGCTGGCAAAAGTGATTCAAGCTTTCTGCCTTGAAATCTTTCCCTCCTGGAGTGAAATTCATGCAGTGCAAAAACGACGCTTCAAGCGCATTTAAGGGCAAAGTAAAATACAGCAAATAATGAGAAAGAAGCTGCAGTGCCACAAAGACCGCTCTGGTTTGTAACTGGGTGGTAAACCAAGCTAACTGAAGTATGCAAGCAATGCTATGGAGATGTATTATGATACAAAATAAACAGAACTTTCTGCTGTGGCATTATGGAGCCATCTCCCTGTCCCTGTAGCGCTTCAAGTGTTTTGTCTTAGCCCAATAATCTATAAATATTACAGAGCAACAGCCACAGAGTGATAAATTTACAGCACTGGCACACCATCACAGTTCACTTTAAAAACGGGTTTTTTTTGTGAAAAACAAAGCATTTCGCACTCTGCAGCGCTTCTTTGCTGTTTGAGCAAGGCTGGAGCTGCTGGATCTGGCTATTTTCCCAGCGCCGAGGTTTGGAGGGGCAGTTGAACAGGAAATACTGCGCAGTCTGTGCATGCATTACATTCCTGTCCCGCCCCGAGCAGCCGCCAACAAACAAACCTTTCTTCTAGTAAAAGAGAGAGAGAGAGGGGAAAAAAAAATACACTGCACAAAGTTCACCAGCAGATGTGGCCTGTGAATCCAACCCAGCCTTTTCTGCTGATAAAAAGAATTCGATGTATTTGCAATGTTGGTGTAACGTCACGGTTTGGTGAAGCTGGATCAGCAAAGACCTGGCAGTTCAAAGCTGCAAAATCCGCAGCACTGAGGTTCCCTGCACCCACGGCAGAGGGTTTCTCTTCAGGAGGGTTTGCCAAATATTAGTAGCAGCTTGCAATAAAAAGGATTGTTTTATTTCCATTTTACTCAGCACTTAAGTTTGTTTTCCACCATCAGTAACACACGGCAACCAGATCAGAAGATGTTCGCGTATCCCAGCTCAATTTTGATTCGCTCCAAGGTTGGCCTCTTTGAGAAAAAAAAAGAATCCGGAAAATATTTAATAATGATTCATTAAATACTTGGGAAGGAAGACAAAGGAGAAACAAACAAATGGGAACAGGAGCAGCTCATGGGGTCAAAATGGCCGGATCTCAGCGTTTGGGATCAGTCAGGGCTGATCCCCTCTGGCCTGGGGAGCGGATCCGAGTGGGAACGGCAGGGAAGCGAATGTAAACAAAGCACGTGTTTACAGAGCAGAAATATGTACAGCATCCGCTCTGCTCCGGCCGCTGCTAACGGGGGACACGGCGGGAAAGGCAGGGAGGGACAACTCGCTCCATCCCCAGCTCAAATGCCGGGAAAAAGCAGGAACAGGCGAGCAACGGGCGGCACCTGGAGCCTCACACTACCCAGGCAGTGACTGCTACCCTGGACATTCACTGGACTCACAGCTGGCAGAAAAAAAAAATGATAATAATAATGATAATAATAATAATAATTGAAGTCTTGGAACCAATGCTGATTGAACAAGAAAGAGGGCTAAACAAGCTGAAGAAAAGCCCTTTGGGAGAGTGTTTTCTTATTGCATGGGGTATGAGCAGACAGAAGGACGGACACTCGTGTGTGGCACAGACACACACAGAGCCTCTGCAGACCCAGGTCACCTCTTCTTGAAGAATTTATGCAATGAAATTAGTATGAAGTTACTGATGAGCTGCAGAAACCTCTTTTTCTGCGCTCCACAGGCACCAGACAGTGTGCAGAACACCAAAATACCCATCCTGCCATACAGCTTTCACCCAGTTATTGATGTTTCAAGACAAAGAGAGATCCAAACCTAAAGAATGTTGCTGGACATGGTACCTTATAATCAGCTCGTTTCCTTATCAAATCTGTTCAGTTTAATAAATTGATCTTTATAAGGGCTTTAATAGGGTTTTCTTTCCCTCCAGTGACCAAATTCAGAGCCTGGGGTTGAGAAATTAAGTAGAGCTTCCTCCTGCCTCCTGCCATGCACAGGTTGACTCAAATTTAAGTGACAGTTTTAGTTCTTTTTTTTTTTGACTTGAGAAGTGTAAGACAAGTGGTTCGCCAAACATAAAGGTAGAAGAAATTCCTCTACCTCTTCCCCCCAAAAATACCACTACACCTCCAACCAAAGCCTTATCAAAACCTCGCTCATCTGAGGAGAATAAGCTTAAAGTAATTTTCCTAAATATAGCCCAAAGATGTTCCCATAGAGACAGCAACATTCTCTATGGTACGTTTTGCAGCAAATACTTCGGCAAGACATCGAATCCAAAGCATTAGTCTATTTTTACAAGCCTTCTCCTCTCTTTCCTAGGAACAGCTCCTCTTTAACAAATTCATCTTGCAAAAATATGTTAAAGGGTGCTCCTCTGCAAAGAAAAGTTTTGTTTCTCCATTTCGCCTTATGAATTTTTCATTCCCTCCCTGGGGATTTTTTTGGGCCAGGCTACAAGTCTAATTCCTGCCAGGGAAATTCACTCATCCAAAGTTTGCTCCCCAAAAGATACATCCCCAATAGCAAAAAATCAAACTGGGACATCTTCTCTGTAGTTCCTTTGATTTCTCTCTCTAAACCCCATTTATTTCTCCCAACCCACTGGTATTTTGTGAATATTGAGTGCAGGTCTCATAAAACATTCACCCTGTGTGAAAATACACATCTAAAATGATGCTGCTTCTGGCGTCGTGTTCTACAGAACCAAAGCCATTTACATCATGTAAGTTCTGGAGAAGATTCTTAATGGAGCAGGGAATAATGTGTGACCATGTATGAAATATTTACCTTGTTTCTTTGCAAGAAAAATAGAGATGGTTTGGCTTCAAAAAGACACTGACTTAAACAGTGTAGATTTATTTGGTGTGATTACTGTTTGTCCCCATTACTCCATGTCCCTCCTCAAATTTCGCTATATTATGAAACCCAGACACCAAGGAATAAAGAGGAATCCCACTCATTTCAAACAGGAAACTTTCTCTGAATCACTTTATTATCTGTGCTTCAGTCATTAACAGAATCTAGACGTAACAGCTGTTTCTAACAGCTAAAAATGCTCTTAAAATCAATTTACAGGCATCATACAAGTATCACTTAGAAGGTTACTTGAATCCAGCCCTTCTGGAAGCAAAATAAAAACATCAGATTTTGATTATAAACTTATTTGTTGCAGGGATTTCTCAAGAAGAGGTCTGGGTTATACCAGGGTTTATCTGCTGGGACAGAATCTCAGCTGGAGAAACTGTTGCCCAGGTAATTTCTTCTCCAGCTTTAGCTTTCATGAAGCAGATTTTACCCTATCTTGGATTACTCTTCATAAATTCTTTTTTAAAGATAATTACAATACTTATAGACATGTAATACGAATGTCTATTACAGAGATAAAAATGTAATTTTATTTGCTACCTTCTTCTTCAAGCTGTAGAATCCACCCTCACCAGTTAAGCTGGGAAGAATTTTGATCAATTTATGTTTTCAGTAAAACCTACACATCTTCTGTAACTATTTTAGATCTAAAGTAATTACAATATCAACCACTGTGGGTTTTCAGTTCAATTGAAGTGTCACCTGCAGAACAGCAGCTCTGCCAGGTATCTCTGACAAAAAATTGAAGCTGTAACAGAGCATCTATTGTTACACACCAAGTAAAGAAGTAAGGAAAAAAAACCCACAGAAGCACATTGCAAAGTCTCATTAATAATTTGCTAAGATATCTCGCATTGCCCTGGTGCTGCATCTCTCCTTCACTTCTCAAACCTTTTTTTTTTTTTTTGTAAATATTAACTGTGTTTTCGACTGATCCCAAGAAATAAGCTGGAGAATATTCAATCCTAGCTCTTTTGACCTGGTACTTTGGAGTCATGAGTATTTTATCCATTCAGCATTCCCAGACCATTAAAAGCAGCACATTCCCACCTGGAAATATGATATTTAGAAAGCCAAAACTAGATCAAGAATGAAACAAAAGATACAGGAAACTGCAAGCTGTGTATGATAAGGTGACTACAGTTTTGACAAAAAATAAAAGCAGTGAAACTTGATGAACTTCCAGCAATTCCTTTCTAGAACAAAGCCACAGTTTACTGCCTGTTGAGAAATACAGCTAATAAGACAAATTATTTAAAAAAAAAAATTAAGAGGAGGGGATTTTTAAAAAGCATTTTGGTGTCTTAAACAAGCACTCAGATGCCTCCACCACGTTGATAATTCAGCTGCAGGCTGGAACAGCTGCAGACACGTTTAATTGCCTCTCCAAATACCCACAACGTCGAGTACTTCTGACCTATTTGAAATATCCTAAACTTTGTACTAAAGGAATGCACAAGATTCAATGCCCATGCTTTGGCTCCTGACAATCCTGTAGCACTCAGAGCGGCCCACTTGCTATTTCACAGAGGAGGCATGGGAAAGCATGAATAACTGAGTGCTGTGTAACTGAGGATATTAAATAACCAGCGTCTTCAGAACTACAAGTTTAGAAATGTTAAAAATAAACTGTTTCCCTAATTATATTAGAGGAAAAAAAAAACCCAACAAAACCCTTACAGTAATTATTTGCTGCTTACTGGCGCGAAAATTATGATGGTTGTAACTACGTGGATTCATTCTACAAACCCCCACTCCTGTTATCCCCAAACAAAGGTAGACTTAACAAAGGTAGACTTATTAAAGGTAGACTAGAAGGAGGCAAAAAAATTCCACTTGACCCCCATTAACAAGGCTGAAACTCTTCCCTAACTTATTCTTCAGCACGTGCCTTTGTGCTAATTTTAAGAGAGAATCCAGGCATGAGGCAAGAGAAATTATTCTAATTCTGCATCTTGCCCAAGCCCCAGCCTCTCTTAGCCTACATTCCTGCCCAAGCTGTTTATGCAGAACACTTCAGATCAGCTGGTCTCTGCCCAATCTGGCAAAAAACCCTGCTGTTTTCCTCCAGCACTGATGCAGAGGCAAGGGTGAGCTGTGGATTCAGCACATAATGATGCAGTACTATTCCCACTGCTTTGCATCCTTTTCTTTCTCGGCACGAAAGAGCCAGATTTTCACTATTTACATTGAACAGATCACAGAAGCCTAGAATGGTCTGGGTTGGAAGAGGCCCTAAAGATCAGCTGGTTCCACCCCCTGCCATGGGCAGGGACACCTCCCACTACCCCAGGCTGCTCCAAGCCCCGTCCAGCCTGGCTTTGGACACTTCCAGGGATGGGGTGAGAGACCTTACAGCCCTGTTGTTCACAGAGGTAAAGGAAGCCAGGTCTTGCAGAGCACATTTCACCTCCTAGCGAGGCAGGAGCCGTGCCCTACCCCCAGCACTTTCAATAGCAGAGCTCCCACTTGGGCTCAGGGCAGAGAAGCTGCCCAGGAGCTCAGGCAGGAGCCCTGAGCAGGTGACGGATCCAGCACATTTTACTGCACTTTGCTCAGACGGGAAAGCCCAGGCATGAGGACACGTAAATGCTCGATCACGTTAAGTCTATACTTACAGATATCCAGCACTCGGAGAGCCACCCTGAGTCCTTGCTCCTTCTCCTGTCCCAGCAGGTGCCAAGCTCCGAGCGGAGCGAGCGCTGACGGCCAGCACCGCTCCCCTTCAGCTCCCCGCGCTGCTCTCAGCACCTCAGCCCGTGCCCCTCCGCAGTCCAGGTGTCAGCACTGACCCCACACACGCAGGTGTTCACACAACAGCCCCCTGCCATGCGGGCTGCGACTCAGACCGAGGGAAAGAGGGGCACAAACCCAGCCATTTCTAACTGAAAACCCTCTGCGTGCCTCCAGGAACCCCCCCCCAGCTGTGCGGGGACAAAAGCAGCGCCTGAGACAGACACACCTGCACAGTCGGGTGTGTTGTTTATCCTGAGAGCTTTAAAAATCCCTTTTGGCACGAAGTGTAAGTGTTATGTTCTGCACCATACCACGGCACAAGCAGTTTGAAAGGCTTTTTTTCTGGCTACTGGCTGAGCTCTATCAGTTTGGGTAGAGCCCACCTGGCTTCTTCTACCCAGCCCCAGCACATTCAGTGAATTACTCAAATCCAAACAGACTCTGCATTCGAACTGCTCTCCCAAAGCTCCCCAGAGCTGCAGCAGGAAAGCTCTGTATGTGGTGGCACGCCTGCTGCAAAGCAAGATAAATATCTGGCACCTCTCCCGCTCCTACATAACCAGAACGAGGACAAATAGCTGCATTATTGGCTTCATTAGGGCCTGTCTTAGATCTTATTTCTCCCGGTAACATAGAAAAACATGACAAGGGAGACACTGGAAAAGGCTGCCCAAGGAAGCAGTGAATGCCCCATCCCTGCAAGTGCCCAAGGCCCTGGAAACACGGGATGGGGCCTGGAGCAACCTGGTGCAGAGGGTGTCCCTGCATGGCATGGGAGATGAACTGGATGATCTTTAAGGTCCCTTCCAACCCAAACCACTCTGGGATTCCGCGAAATCCACGACCCAACTGCATTTTCCCAGACCAAAATCTAACAGATACCAAGAGCACAAATCTGGATGTAACTCTTGCAAGTGCTGCGGGGACATTCTCCTCTCTGCTGAAGAACTGTACTCCAGTGACACGTGAGCAGAAATCCAAGGCCTGAGTCCCCTCCCATGGGTCCCCATACACGCAAGGAACTCCAGCCCTACAAAATAAACAAAGTCCAGTGTGTTTGAGACACTCACTGCCAAAAACCTCCTGCCAAGACCCAGCCAGCTGGTGGGGGGGGGACGTCTCTGGGTAGTAATGGGTCTTGACACTGAAAAAAATCGGTTTATTTTCTTGTTTTAACTACACCATTGTAGCTCCCAAGTAGGTTTTGTGAATGTTCTCCTCACCCTCCAGGCAGCTCGGCCGCCAGCCCAGCTGACCACAGCAGAGCTCACAAAGCCAAGCTGATAAGCACTTGTAGGGCACAATGCATCTGATTTGTCCACACCAGAACCCACCCTAAAAATGCCAATATTGTTTTTCTTCTCCCCCCTGGGAAGCCCTGATGAACAGCTCAGCTGTTTATATTGCAAACATTTACAGTTAAGGGAAAGATCACCATCCCCCACAGCACTGCTTCAGTCCTTCCTGTAAGTCAATGGAGCTGGCCAAGCCCAGGAACAGTGCAGCAAAACTTTATCCTAAAAATGCTGCAAAATAACCCCTTCATTTAATCCTTCTGCTTCTGTGCCCAGTGCTGTTATTTCCTGACCGCTCCACACTCCTGATCTGCATATCCAAAACACAAATGGAAAATGCTGTTCATAAGGAAAACAAAACACAGGACTAGGGCTTAACATGAGGTTCCTGAGCAAGGCTGAACTGGGAACTGTGGACTCACAGCACAGTTTCCTGCAGTTTCCAACAGTTTTCAGCTGTTGCTTCCAGGATTCCTGAGGAATCCTGGGAGCTCTCCATGAGGTGCTGCGAGAAAAATGCCACCATACAGAGAATTCTGGTGGCAGAACATTTAATGAAGAGTGTTTGCTCCAAGTATTTTGTGTATCAGCTGAAAGCCCTCAGTACAATTCCCAAGGGAAAGAGCTTACACAAACAGGGCAAAGCTTCTGGATGGACTTTCACAGCAGGTTTTTGTTTTTTTTTAAACACTCTTCCTTCCTCTTGTCGCCCAGAGGTGAAAGTGTAAAGTTTTCTCAGGCAGGGGATGCCTTGGCCACTGAACACTTAAGCAAACACATTATCCACAAAACTTGGGGTTTTTTCCTCTCTCATTTTAGGAAATTCAATTGTTCAAAGGGCTTATTTCATCAGCTGGTGCACACTTACAGCTGAGCCCAAGCACCGAGGAGGCTGTTTCAGCCCTGCCTTTAAGGAAGGATGAGCACAATTTCACACCTGTGACAAGCCACAAGTCAAAACATGCTTCCACCACCACCTGACAACACCACGAGGTGATTACAACACTCCTGGGATGTTTGGACCTGCTCTCTGGCCACAGGTTTTAAGTTTCCCACCACACATCTTCTCTTCAATCCCAAAGATTACTGTATTCAGGGTTAACATTAAAAAAATGGCAATTTCTATAAATCTGAGACATTCCTCCTGTTTTTTTTACTTATGGTACTCCTGTATCAGTTTGTAATTTATGTCACTGAAAGTTTCACAGCAAATATTAAGGAATGCGGCTCCAAGTATGTATCAAACTGGTATTTTCTCTCTCAACCTCAAGTTTGGTACACTCCCATCAAAGGAAAGACAATTCAAAAGTTCCAAGTAATGACAGAAGGTATTAACTGTTCCAAATGACAGCTGGGGACGTGGAATTGAGGCTTACTAAACTCTGGATCAAGTGGTAAGAAGACAACACTGCATTGTACTTCTTAATAGGATGTATGTCCTGAAAACCACAAGGAGTACGGTCAGCCCCACCCAGGAAAACCAGTTCAAGTCTAAAGAGAACCTTTTCTGCTCCACTCCAAATTTCCATCTTTTGGACAAGCAGCTTCCAAGCTTTTGTGCAACGGTTCCTTGCCCGTTATTTTTTAAACCCAGTGTAAAAATGAACTGCACAACATTTTCTGCTTCAGTTTTATTCTTAGGGAAGGCACACACACAGCCGTTCAGTAGGACCTTGGGGCTGAATATATATTAAAAATTGAGAGGGGCTCATATAATTTAACAGTAGGTTCTAGAGGAGCATTTAGCTTGTTACATCCTAACTTTATTCCCTTACCACACAGAGCAAATATTCCTGCTTTTGCCAGTGTCTAGAAATGACATTAGACACATCTAGGAAATCCTGCTACATGAGGTCTTAGCATTTAAGCAACAATTTAAGTTATGCCTTCCATAAGACATAAATGTGGTGTTTGAATATTACTAATTTCTGGTATTTCCTTATTCATACACTAATTGTTTTGTAAGATTTAGCAAGGCAATGGAAAAATCTATCTCTAGAGCTGCTTAAACATTCAACTTGTTTGTGTTTTTTTTTTTCTGGAGTCATCTCAGGCAACTAAACCAAGGATGATCTAGGAATGAGAAAGTACAAAGAAAAAAGAACACCAAAAATTATGTCACTTGGCTTACACTTCTTGTTTACAGTTATACCACAGCAGAAAATATAATTACAAACATCACTTTGCACCGGGTATAAAATATTCCATATTGAAAAGATTCAATGTATTACATAATACTATACAGTTTTTCCAAATTCCAAAGCTCACACACATTTTTCCTGCCTCAACAACCCAAAAGTACACACAGCTCTGCAGGAATACATGGTGCGCACATACACACACATCTGCAAAAGCCAGCCTGAAAGGGGCAGAAGTAACAAAAATATGCAGCCCAGCCCTGTATCCAAACCAGAGCCAATAATTCTTAGACATGGAGCTTAAAGCAACTTCAATAAACAATCACTCCATCATTCTAAAGAGCACATTCTAACTGCAATTACCTTATTTTAAGAATTGAATTCCAGTAATGTTGTACGAATTATTTAATGATTGTATCAGCTTATTTTCAACCAAATTCTGTTTTCTTTTCCCTGAGGAAATTCCAGCAGTACTTGCATGCATCACACCAATATTAGCAAGAGCAAGAATCCTTTACATTTTTTCTTTTTTCTATACAGATAATATATTCTTCAAGCTCATTTCCACCGAGGGGAAGGAAAAAAGCTTTTAGCTTGGCTTTCCTCATGAATAATACATTAAAAATTTAATATTAGAGCACAAATCTTCTTTTTAAGCCCCCAGAAACAGTACTATATTTGCCCTATTACACTGAAAAGATTCATGTACATATTTAAAGAAGGGTAAACCATAAGCTCCTGTTCTCCATAATTAAGCTGCAACAAAATATTTCACCATTTATCAGCCCAGTCCTGAAACAATTCTGTAAAGCTTTGTAACTGTCATTAAAGAAGAGAATCCCTTACCATATCCACAATAAGGAGCGTAGGACATTTTGTTCCATAACTCAGCGTTACAATCTGAAGTGGAACAGATTTTTTTCAGCCATTCACAAAACCCAGGGGTTTTTTTACACGGAGGAAAATCCTGATTTCAAGGAGGCACCTACAGTCCACGTTACTAACAGCAGGCGTAAATAAAACCCAAACCCACAAGAAAAAAAAAAACAGCTGCAAAACTGATGTAAGGGAGGAGAGGGAGGAAATCAAGCGCCTGGTGAAAGGATGAAAACTTCTAGGAAGAGAAGAGTCCTTCTAAGAACAGCAGTCACATCGATCCCGTGCCACTTGTTCAAGCCCTGACTCCGCAGGCTGAGGGCTCTGCCACGGCCTCAGGCTCCCGAGCCCTTCTCAGCACAAAAATAAACAAACTGTGGAGCACAAACCCAGACGTTTCAGGAACCAGAAAGCAAGAGTCCAGTCGTGCAATGCGGGAGAAGTATTTTTAAGCGTTCGTGTCTGGTGCACTGGGGCCCAGCTCCCTGGAGGCTTCAATGAGCATCTTCTCCAAGGAGCCAGCAGCAAGTTCACGACACCGTGAGGAACTGGACGAGGTGTCCTCAGAGAAAGGAGCACACACGCTACAATCTGCAGCACTGAGGACAAAAATAACCAGCACAAACTTTGCTTTCACCGCTTAGGGTCGGGCCCCAGCACGGAGCGCGACTAATGGCCGGATTCAATGGTCTTAAAGGTGTTTTCCAGCTTAAATGATTGTAGGATTTCCATGCATTGCTTGGTGGGAGGATGAGCCAAATGGGACAGCATAAATGGCAAATGGGTTATTTTTATTAAAATAATAAAGAACTGGAAGAAATGTCACAAACTTGACTTTATGGCTGCAATTACAGATTTTGGCCCAACCATCGCCTGCCCGCCAACATCCTTTCAAAATAACTTCTAATTTCTCTTTAAGGTATCATGTTCCACATGAGTTGGGATACTCCGCTTATGTCTACAGCAAAACAGTAAGGAAATAAAGTTTTCTTCTTCACCTAATTTATTACAATTGTTAAAATTATCATTAAGTTATTGGCATTCAAGGAATTCACTCTGGGTTGGACTTTTAGGAGGCTCTTCCCATTCCCCAAAGAAAAGCAGATTTAAGGCGCAAGACACGGGAATCAGAGACTCTCATGCCTCTTCTGCAGAGAATTATCCACAAAAGCAGTTTGTTGATCGGATCCCAGATCACGGATTGTGGAAACGAGCTGTACACCCTGTCACACACACATCTCTAACCCAGCTTTTGAAGGGAAGTGAATTCCAAGTAAGGCTTGGAATCGGCATCGTGAAGTCGCTTGCTTTTGCCGAGTCCATGAAAAAGCTCCTACAAAGCTGGAAACGTTTCCATCTTTTGTGCATTTCTTGTGTTACCTTTTTCCCCCACAAACTTCTGTTTTCCTCCCTCTCTAGAGGAAATAATATAAATAAAACACAAAACCCATTAAGGAGCTCTTACACCGAAACCCTGTCAGAAATAAACTCTTGCCTTCTGCGCTGCTAAAGCCACGAGGAGCTCCCTCCACCAGCGCCTGTGCTCAGCTTTGCGCTGACAGTGACTGTCCCAAAGGTCCCTCGTGTCCCAGAGCAGGAAGCCCCCGCCAGGAGCAGCTGGCAAGCAGCACCCTGATCCACACAGCCGATGTTTGTCCATTACCCTTTTCCTTTTGGCTGCTGCCTCGGCTTCGTGAGCTCCTCTCCCCTTATACAGGAAGCTGGGGCCTCAAACTTAATCCTGCACATTCAGTTCTCTGCTCTTCCAGCTACCACTACAAATGTACTCTCCCAGAAAAAAAAAAAAGAAAAAAGGGCACGGACAGCTCTTGCAATCCAATCTTTGCTCAACTTCTCCACGGTGCAATTATTACTTTTTTTTTTTTTTTCTGGGAGAAAACTGAAGGAAAGATTAACAAATTCCTGCAGCTGAACAAACATGCTGAATGTTATTCATCAAGACAGAGAGCAGATAATCCAAATCTAAAAGGTACAAACAAACTTTGCAACACCACTACGGCCAGAAAATCTGGAATGTCCCAAGATCTTTATTCACAAATTTCAGTGGTACTCATCAGGCACTTTCTTTCCTGTGGGGTTGGGGAAGCAGCAGCAACGGCACTTGCGGGAGATGGGAAGGAAGATGGAGAAAATGTGGTTGAAAGAAGATTGAGTTTGGCCACAGCAGCCTGGGAACACAGAGCATCAGATCAAGGAAGTAAAACGAGGAAGGAGTCATCTACACCTCTAATTCATCTCCTTTTTCTCTGAAAGCTGTTGAGTTTCTCTGCCTGCTTGCTCCACGCCAGCCTCGGGACTGCACCATCAGCCCGTTCCATCCCCAGAACCGTTTTCTTCCCAACCTAAAAGGGTGAACCTTCTTCTCCTGTCTCTCGGCCATTACAGCATTGCTAGGCTCACCCCAGTATGTTCCGCAGGGGAAAAAACCCATCTTACCAAGGATCATATATCGAAACACAGTGTTTTGTAATGTTATTTGTGTTTGCGTGTCCCCTCCCAGCAGCTTCCTCAATTCCTTCTTCCTGAACCTCAGAGCCTAAAATAGAGTTAAAAAGCCTTCCTGTCATCCTTTCCAATTATTCTGGCGCTTCCTCAATTACTGACTGAGGGTAAAACTCCTACACCACACATAAAGACATCTGCAATTTGTTTAAATGCATCCATGGCACTTTGGAAGGGCAGGACTGCCTAGATCCCAGACTCACCGTTCCTTCAACTGGGATCAGCACAACTCCACCACAACTTTTACGGCGTTTACACGAAATAATTTTACAACATTTAAGATGTACAGCAGCAAACTGCTGTTTACTGTTGTATCAAAAGCCTCATCCAAAGGAGCTGATGCCTCTTTAGTGGCTGTGGTTGGCTGAGGAACAGCAGGTACCCATGGAAATACCAGGGGATGAGCAAAAGGCACCACAAATCAAGGGTGCCTTAAAGAACCCTCCTTAAAATCAAGGTATCTGCAAAAATCAGATTATGAGTAACGTTAATATGACTAAGAGAAAAGGTGCTTTCTGAAAAGGGAAGGGAGAATGGGCACTGCTTAAAGCACCAGCTGAAGTGATTTATTTCAGGTTGTCCGAACTGCTGATTCAAGGTGCTTCCCATGGTAGGCATGAACCTGATGCTTTTAAACCCTCACTCGTTATTTTGTGTTCAGCTACAGATGTAATGGTTAATAATGGGACAGCAACAAGAGGTGGGAAGAAGGGAAAAGTAGTGACTATACCTGGATTAACTATGTGAGGAGTTAACCACACCAACACACCTTCTCTATATGAAAACCTGCATGCCAGTATCAGCACTACAGTGACTGCTACTGGCAAACTCACTGGTGAAATGCTGTGGTCACATCAGCCACAGAAACCAGGGGCAAATATGTAACTAACTAAATAAAAATAAATCAGGATACCCCTTCCCAGGACAAAAAGAAGGAATTCTCAATTTGTCCAGCCTTTTATTGCAGGTCAGACTTTCTACTCTGCTTTCTCCCAGCTACTCGGAAAGCTCTCAACTCCAAATCCAGAGGACAAAGCTTTACACAGCAGCTCAGAGAAGAAGTCTTTCCAAAACAGGGTACAGCAGGACGACTTCACCATTCCTACAAATCAGCTGTCACGTTGGAATGTGTAAACAGACACATATCTCTTTCTTTTCTTATTGCTCCGTGTCAGATCCGACTACTACAAATACCTCAGGATTGTCTGAGGTCTAGCAATGCTACCAGCTGTCTTCTTGTTATCTGTTTTTGCAGTGATTTATTCCACAAAAACTTGAAATAATCTGATTAAGTAATACGAAAACCACACGATTTACGTTTTGCTCATCCAGTCCCTTTTATATCTTTAGTGGAAGCACCCAGAATGGCTTCTATTTCAGAACCCGCAGATTCAGAGTCTGCTCTCCACTGCATCCCCCAGGTCACCGATGACTGACCAGACCTGGACACTCCCACCTGCCACATTCCCTCTAAAGGCCCTGGACTGATGCTACATCAGCAAAAATTTCTGCACCCATTTTAGAGCAGCTTTTATGCAGACCAACATTTTTCCAGTTTATTCTTAAAAAGCCTCTTTTCAGCTCGCAGCCATCAACTCGTTTTTCCTCCCCATGTTACCACGTTACAGAATTAAGTTCAGTCTCTGTGGCATGGTTTATTTTTGAAAAGAAAAATCTGCTGGATATTATTGGCTTCCTTGGTTTCTTGCAGTATTTCTCAAGTTTCTGCGTTCCTTTCTGAAAACTGAAATGGGAAATTATGAATAAGGCAGGCTAAGCACTATTTTAGTTCTTGTGGAGTTTTTTTAGAAGCTTATTTACTCTTCCCAAGGTGTCAAAGGTAACAGCTCACAGTTCTGAAGTTGTACAGTTTCACACCAGCCACTAGGCATCCAGTGATTTAATTTACCATCTGCTCCCAGTTAAAGTCTTAGCCAAACACTGATACAAGCTGCCCTCCCCCAAATTTAATACAATATTTTAGTGTCAGAAGTTGGTGACTTCCTTCTCCTGCCGAGCACCAAACCAAATCCTTTGTCCTCCTTTCATTACTACCATACTTTGCCAATCCTTTGCGCCTTCTCCACAGCCACTGCCAGGTGCATGTTCTGGCAAGCACAAGACAGAGAACATAAAAAATTAATTAAGAAAAAATTAAAAACAACATCCAAAAATATCAGGGAAGCAAAAATATTCTTGCTCAAACCATCCCTACTGGAAACTAGGGCAGACTTTTTGCAGGCTTCCTTCCTTCCTCTTGTGCTGGAAAAACTTATCAACTTAGTGAACTACTGTATTTTCTATGCTTCATTTGAACTGGTACAGCCTGTGCCTGTCTCCACAATAAAAAACTCTGTTAAATTGCTACATCATCTTAAATCCCATTTTTCTTTCAGGTTTGCATCTGGAGGAACTGAGTCATGTCTCCAGCTCCTCAGAGCTTACTGAAGTTTGCAACCCTGCAGCTCACTGATTTTCATGTTTTTGCTCTTTCTCTCTCTGAACCTCTGATAAATGTCACCATCTCAGCCACCCTTTCTGAGCCATCTCTCACTTCTGTCCTGAGCTGACTCTTTACCTCTGATGCCTTTAGGGATCCCTCTCAGCTGCCCTTCCTGCATCAAAGCCTGCTGGAATAGGAGAAGCATGTGCTGGACATCATGCCCTGCTGCACTCATTCCCCAAGTGTCTATTGCAAAAAAAAAAAAAAAATCACTTCCCCAGCACCTTTCGTAGTTGGAGTATCTGCAGCATTTACCCAACACAGGGCACATGCTGAGGGCAGGTACTTGAGTGAAGGCACAGTGAGGATTTGTAAGGTTTTTCCAAGGAAAACTCCCCACTGCAATGTGGCTGTACTGACACCAGCAGTGCTCATTTTACATCCTGTTCTGCTGGGAAACACGAGTTTCATGAAACTTGTCCACTGCAGCAGCTTTCTGGCGCTACCATTTATTTGTCAGTTTTGTTATTACTAACATTTCATCTCAGTCTTCCTTTCTTGATAATAAATCAAACTCTAGTACTAATTACTGTGTCCCAGAGACCCTTTGCAAGGCTGCTGGTTCCCCACCACTCAACAAGAGCAGGATCCTGAATGCGAGCAAGGACAGAATCAGGGCACGGTGTTATGATGTCCCACAGCACAGGGCAGCAGCCTTCAAACAGCAAATGCCGATGCCACTGATGTGCTCTGGACCCTCATCACTGCTCCTCTCCGGGCCAAGCACATCTTAGTCCACCCTTCAACACGAGCACGAGTCTGAACACAGCGCATGGACAGTCTCTCCAAGCGTCTCCAAAGTTCTCATGTGGCTTTAACAACAGCCACAACATATGAAGGACAAGGACCTGTTGGAACAAGTCTGGAAGAGGCCATGAAGATGCTCCAAGAGATGGAGTCCTTCTGCTCTGCAGCCAGGCTGGGAGAGCTGGCAGTGCTAACCTGGGGAAGGCTCCAGGGAGAGCTCAGAGCCCCTTCCAGAGCTCCAGGAGAGTTGGAGAGGGACTGGGGACAAGGGATGGAGGGACAGGAAAAGGGGGAATGGCTTCCCACTGCCAGAGGGCAGGGGTAGATGGGCTATTGGGAAGAAATTCTTCCCAGCGAAGGTGGTGAGGCCCAGAGGGGTGCCCAGGGAAGCTGTGGAAGCGTCCAAGGCCAGGCTGGACAGGGCTTGGGGCACCCTGGGATAGTGGAGGGTGACCCTGCCACAGCAGGGGGTGGGACTGGATGGGCTTCAAGGTCCTTTCCACCCCAAAGCATCCTGTGTGCTGTGACTGAAGAGGTGTCAGCAGTCTCAAGTGAAGGACTGTCCACACTGGAATCCCTCCTGTGACAGACCCTGCATTTTCCAGCCCCTGGCAGACCCCTCCTTTCACAACCACAGCTTTTGCCAACCACATCTGCCACAGCACGTGGCTCACACCGATCCTTTCTCACCAGTGCACAACTCAGATATTTAAAAACCTACGTGCTGTAACAAATCTTCATGTCCAGATGAATTATGGAAGTCATTTTGAGAGGGGCGTATTAATCCCTAGGGGATGAACTTTACTTTCCTACCAAGACAATTTCAGGCTTTATTTTTCAGAGTTTAAGAATTGCCAGAGAGGCAGAGTAGCACACAAAAGTGATCTGGAATTCAGCTCAGGTTCCCACAAAAGCACCTCTTGACAGAGCACATTTCCCCTCTGATCCAACATGGGCCAGCTCTGCCCCGCTGCTTTTAAGAAAATTGTCACTGGGACCAAGGCTCCCCTTCTGAAATTAACCAAACCAAATCCAACTGTTTTTGTTTGGTGGATATTTTTTAAAGCTTTTTTTTTTTGCTTGTTTGAGCATTTAAAAAAATATATTTCTCAGCTTAAATGCCTGTGAGAGAGGATTAAAAACAACCAACCAATCTTTGTGCAATTTTGTAGTGTTTTTAAATGAATTTTTGAGGACAGTGTGGTGCATTGACAAAATACACAGATCTGTACAATACCTATGCACTTCCTTACAGTTTTCCTTACAGGGAGGATATAAACTGGCCACCAACACTTTAATGAGTATTAAACACCTTTAGAAGAAAAGATAAGAATTATTTTATGGTTGTCCCAGGCTGATTTTTTTTAAACACACCATTTCTGAACATTACTTTGTATGTTCAACTGTTTATAACATGAAAAAATTAAGACCTGGAAAGTTCAAGGAGTGCAAAAAAAAAAAAGAGACAGAATGTTCCAGACCAATGATGACAACTCAGAAGGACACCAATGGGTTCCCACCACATCTCAAGAAATAATCACTGTCACCACACAGCAGAGCTGACAGAAGAGGCCCCCAAACGTAAATGAGGCTCTTGTAAAAACGGGTGTTCCTACCACCACACTCAATCTACGATCACTTGACACAGGAATGCTCAAATCTGTTCTGCATATAGATTCATGCCAAGCAGATGAAGAGAATCACATTTGTAGCAATGAATGAAATGACCGGAGGCACATTTGTCGTGTTCCATGTCACTGGTGACATGTTCATCTATCAGGTTTTCAACATAAGCAACCACCTTTCCATCGTGAGAAGCCTCATCACAGACCCCAGCTAAAGCAACCACAACAATTAACAGCCTGGCTGGCACATTTGTCTCCACAGGTGGGTCATGCAGTCAAAAAGAGAGTGGGGAGAAAAGAATCCTAAGGAAAACCAGTGGCACTTGTGAAGGTGATGCTAAGAGGTCAGACTTGAGAAACTTCCAGCCTGATGACCCGTTTTATAAGCAACAGGCCTGCAACCCCCTTTAAGGAAGACGTAAGTACACATTAAGAACCCTTTTTTTGTGGAGAGTGGCGTAAAAATAAGTACTGATCGCACTCCAAACACACCATTTGTTGTAGGAAATGAGAAGCCACCAACTATCAGTGACAGACAAGGATGGACAACTACCAGGACTGCACCACAAGGCTCCACGCTGAGAAAAGAACCCCATGGGCTTCAGGAATTTCTGAAGCAACTTTTCTGAAACTTCATAGCACAAGATTTCCAAATGCTTCTACTTGTTGAACTTTAGGTGAAGCACTGCTAGTAGACAGCCCAGTGTCCTACGTTTTTTGGTACTAGTCAATACAGGAGCTGAAGAGAATATACTACTCATGAAAAGCCAGAAGAGGAGCAACCACCATCTGTTCCACATGGAATCATGTTTTAAAGGCAAAGTCCTATGAAGCATAAAGAAAAAAAGGAAGATTGTGTGGTTTGTCTTTCTTCTGCCTAACACAACTCCTATTTAAACTTAGGCTATAAAGGAAGCCAAACTCATGAAGGAACAGATGAGGCTGCAGCAGGTTGTCACATCACAGAATCACTGAACCACAGAATCATTTAGGTTGGGAAAGATCTCCAAAACCAACGAATCCAACCACTCACTCAGCACTGCCAAGCCCACCACTAAACTCCGTCCCCAAGGGCCACATCCGCACGTCTTTTAAATCCCTCCAGGGGTGGCGACTCCACCACTGCCTTGGGCAACCTGTTCCAATGCCTGGTAACCATTTTGGTGAAGAAATTTTTCCTAATACCAGATTAAAACCTTCCCTGGTGCAACTTGAGGTGATTTCTTTTGGTCCTGTCACTTGATCCCTGGGAGAACAGGCTGACCCCCACCTTGCTACACCCTCCTTTGAGCCAGTCATAGAGGAGTCGAAGGTCCTCCCTTGAGCCTCCTTTTCTCCAGGCTGAGCCCCTCCAGACTCATTCCCAGCTCCGTTCCCTTTTCTGGACACACTCCAGCCCCTCAAAGTCTTCCTTGTACCAAAACTGAACACAGGATTTGAGGCGCAGCATCCCACTAAAAGAGGGTTTTGTACATGTAATTCTCTGTTGCATTCAAGTGAAGTGCTTAACTCCATGGATACAACACACGTGGATTAGCTGCTGGGGTTTTTTGCTTCATGAGGCTCTCACTGACAGCATTTTTGCTGAAATGAGCCCCACAAAAAGTGCTGGAAAAAGCAGCAGAGCGAGTGCACAGAATGATTTCCAGTAACATGTCAAAAATACACGGTCAAAGATTAACTTCTTGCCTCCAAAAGCAAAGACTCTTTTAACTGGTAATCTCCCAAACTGCAGTTATTAGAGGGACCTCGATTAATCCATACCAGAGACACAGAGCACAATCTATTATAAAATATACCCAACAGTGCTGATGAATCAGAGGATACGTTTCCCCAAATTATGCAAAACCTGTCGGCATGGATTAAATTGGTACTAAAAGTCCATGCTTTGAAACATTTGGCAAAAATGGACAAGTAATCCACCTCCACAAACATGAGTTTTACTGTAGATGCTTCAGTTTGGGCCTTGCTATCCTGTAACAGAGAGCCCCAACTCACTGACTAATCCAATTTCAGAGATTTTTTTGGGTAGTTTTTTTCTTTTTTACTTCTCCTGACTAAACTCCAAGACTATGCCCTGCCTTCCCCTGCCATTTCACTGCATGAGAATAAAGCCTGTCTTATTATGCAGCTTAATGATATGTTAATCTTAAAGCAAAACACTGAAGGGAAACACTAATACTCTCCCCAAACAAACAATCAGAAAATGTGCTATTGAGTGTAACGGAGCTGTTTGCCCAAATAATGTGAGAAACCCAAGCAGTAATTAACACAAATTGTTTTATTTGAGAGAATTAACAGAATAGAAGCAACCTGCCATCACGATGCAGTTTGCACTTGGCTTCTTATGGACTAGGAGGTGTTACAGCAATAAAACAAAGGGCACTGTAATATGTAAAGCTGAAGCTAAAAAAAAGAGCGATGTCAGAATTTTATTGGAAGATACAAAGGGAATTTTATATTTTTTTTTTCTTTGAAGACAGGATTCACAGGGATTTGTAAAATGAGGTACCGATCTTCTACAGAGATATCTAGCCTCTAATTTTTCTGTATCTTCTGCATCGGAAAACAACATTCATGGTGTTCTGATTAAATGATAACTATTATTATTATTAAAATTCTTCTTGAGGCTGTGAGAACAGTAGGCTGTATGAAGCATTAAGTTATTTTATCTCTGGAGGTCCTGTGGTAAAATGAGACCATAGGGTCTTAAAGGTGAAAAGTAGTACCTAGAATAGTGTTGTCCTACACGTCCCAAGAAAGTCAAGCAACATGAGAATTATCCTCACCACAAAAGCTAAAAAAAAAAAACCCAAAAAACAAAACAGAAAAACACCCAAACCAAAACAACAAACCAACAACAACAAAAAACCCCCAAAAAACCCCCAAAAAACCAAACAAATTAAAAAATGTACAAAAAGCCCCCAGAACTAAAGCCATAAAAAAATTACCTACTAGTCTCAGTTATTTTCTGTAACCTCAAAAGCAAGATGTGATTGGCAGCTTCAGCAAATAAGAACACTCAGAAGGGAAGAAGGGTTGAAAACATCCCCCAAACCCAAAGCACCAAGGCCTTCTCTACATGAAGCCCCCACAGATACCACCTTACCTCAAATTCCATCTTAAATTGTTATACATTTAGCAAAAAACCCCAAAACAACAGCATTAAAAAAATGGAAAACCTGTCAGATGTGAATTTATTTAGAAGTAACCCATCATTTAAGCTTCTTGTTCAGGAACGCTGAGCTGTTTATGGACCATCATCTCACTTCTGGAGGAGGCCATAATCACCTTGTGCCAATTAAGTCCTCTAATTTTCTGGAGAGCAGGAACACTTTTGCCCAAAGCTTCCTCACATTAACTCTACACCATATAAAAGCCATTCTCATACCTACTGAAATTATGAAGACTCAGATTCCGTGTGTTTCACAGAAAATATATCGAAGTACCATGCAAAATCGATGCAAGATACTAAGAATTGCTGAAATTTAAAGCAGAGAAAGTAGAATTTCAGAGGTACAAAATATCATCTAAATTTTGAATCCAAACTTCAGCTGAATTTCAGACTGAGGATGAATATACACTATTCAACCTCAAATCATTTTTCTAGATATATCATTGGGCAAATAAAAAAACTTGATGGCTGAACAGTTTGTATTTTTCTGAAACACTCAGTAACTTGGGTAGAGTGTCTCAAGAACCAGCACGTTAAATCTTTTGATAAAGAGTGCTGGAAAAGAGGAACATCCCTTTCAAACGAAGTGACTTAATTCTGAGGGGGTTTTGACACGTTTTATGACTTAGTTGAAAGGGGGATTTTTCTTTACTCTAGAAAACTTTACAAGATGTGCATGCCCAATAGGGCAGTTAGTTCCAACAGATGATTATACTACACCAAAAAAAGGCTTAGATGAGATCATGACAAAATTGTTATTACTTTTTAAGGAGGAATCTATAGCCACAGTACCTTCAGGAAATAAATACAGCCCAGGCAAGTGTGAGGATAGAATGAAGCACTGGCTTTAAACTGAAAATCACCACAAACATTGCGGAAAAGAAGGATCTTTGCAGATGAACTATATTTAAGTAAACAAAGAACTGCCTGAAGAAGAGGGAAACCCTGGACAAATAAGCCTTTTATTACTCCTTTGCACGTCTAGGTTAACATTTTAAGCAGACACAGCTACTGAGGACGTTACAGAGGACACGGACTGAAATTCGTGGAGGTACCAACACAGGAGCAGTAGAAGAGGCAACAGATCCAGGTTGCAGCAGGATAAATTCCTCCTAAATAATAGGAATTACTGTGGTCAAACACTCAAATAGGGTTCCAGACAGGCTATGAAATCTCCATCCTGAGAGATACTCCAAATTTGACTTCTCAGAGCATCCTCAGCCCTGCTTTCAACTAACCCAAAGGTAGGCAACAGGTATTTACCTACAGTTGTTCCATGTGTATATAGGAGCACAAACTAAGCCTCAGCTACTTAAAGAATTATACACAAGTATTTACAATGGCTGAAATAACATTAATGGATTAAAACCCTCACTGCTTAAAAAAAAAAAATCCCTCTAACATTAGTCTGCCAGTCTTGTATGAACAATAAGCCTTTCCTTTTAAATTCTTTTCTGCAGCAGAAAATTAAAGCTTAGCATTTTTATCTTGAAAACCTATACTGCCAAGGAATAAAACCTAAAAAGAGCTTGTGTGACACCTGAAAAGTTATTTTTTTTTTTTAACTGACATTTACATCACACTGAATTCCTTAAAAGCTTTCCTCCAATTTTCTGTTAAGTTACCTTGCTCTCCTTTTTCTCAGTTTTCTCTTTACTGTAGAAATACTGGCTTATCTTATTTTTCTAGATCTTAACTATTCAGGCATCCTCATTCCCTTAAATTACTTCCTGGGACATTAACAGTAGAGGTAGAGCAAGCAATCTCAGAGTCTGCCAGTGGAAATAAAATACCACCCTGCTAATCACTGATCACAGAAAAAGAATGAACAGTGTTAGAGTTCCACTAACTGCTAAATGCCCCATAAATATTTCCTAAACTGCAAGCTTTGATCATGAACCTTACCCTGCCAAGCTCCAGCAGCAAGCTAAATTTTCTCCTTAGTGCCACAGACCAGCCCCACTGAAATCACAGCGCTGAGCTCACAGCTGAGTCTGCAGAATGATTTAATCTGGTCCCAAGGGAGAATTTCAGGGCAGGAGTTTAAAGCTGGCTGCAAATTCAACCCCCTCTCAACCCAAAACACAAATACCTGTGTTAATGCCTCCCCTTGAACCAGAGCTAAGCTCACACAAGGTCCTGTACAGGGGCCAAGGCACAAATACCTGCAGGATGAGACAAGATTCCAAACTATCAGAGCTCGAAGTTCACAAGAGGAGAAGGATGGCTATGAGGGAGAGAGAAGCCACGGGAACAGCTCTGCCAAGGCTTCCCCGTTGCTGCATCTTTCTCTCCACTGACAGGAGCACCTTGAAGATTGAAATTACTGCAAGTCCAATGAAATTCATTAAAAACAATACAAAGTCTTAGTTCTAAACAGCTATGAAAATTGCATTTTACTGTGAGTGCAGCAAATTTATGCTTCCTGAATACATTTAAAGGGAAATACAGCACAGAACAGGTAAGTATAGAATTCTTCTAGTGGGATGCAGGCTTTGGACTTTTATTTCCCATTAGCAGTTCCCTGGACTATCAAAATTTACAGAAGATAAATCCAGTCAAAATCCAGTGTTCATGTGATCTCTTCCTTCACAACAGCATCCCCTTTCCCTCTACAGCCAGTGTTAAGTCATTATCTCAGATGAAACCCCCTCCCTTTTCACAACCGAGTATGGATTCTCCTCCAGATGCATGGGGAAAAGAGCATGAAATGCTCTTCCTTCAAAAAAGCGGGAAATGAAAAATTTCTTATGAAGATTTTTCCTGAATAATTGTGCAAAGTATCTTGATCTTGCAAAAAATAATTTAATTCAGAAGCAGGCAATTAAGACCAGATTTCATGGTGATGCTGAAGGATAAACATAAAAAAAAAGTTGGTGGTACTCACTCAGGAAGGCAGCTGGCAAAATCCATCAGACAAAGAATTAGGAGAGGTGATATTTTACCGAATTCACTTGCAGCTTTTTGCAACGGGCGATTTGCTAACATCCTATAGAAACCGTGAAAACCCTCCAAAAGGCCCCTGGAATAATGCAGCCTTTCCATAACCCTCTATATTGTTCTCCTGGCTGCGTAACAGACACAAGAAGTTTCTCTACAGCGGCAAAACAACGAGCCCCTGCTGATGCTGAGATCGGGTTTGCTTCCATGGAGTAGAGCGACGGGACTCCGGTGCGACATGAAACTTCCACAAACCTCAATTTAAATTCTCTGCCCCGAGCTCAGCCGCGAGCTAACGACACAATTTCTGCCTGCAACGGGGAGAGCTCTTACATCTCTTCCATTTTTACTGAATTACTGACTAAATTCACCCAGCTCTTGGGGGTTTGGCAGCGCTGATGGACTCCCAGCAGGCTGGAGCACCACCACGTTACCTTAACGCTGCTCCCAACGCGGGGTCTCAAAATCCTGAGAGCTCATTTTAACAACCACCCCCAAGGCTGCTAAACGCAGAACACCACCACCAACCGCTGAATTCTTCTGCCAAGTCTTCCCCTCTCCTTCTCCTGGGAAGAGGAGCTGAATGGTGGCACTGTGCAAGCCCGTATCCCTGGTTACACCGCGACAGAGCCAAGCCCCAGCGCCGACACGCAGCGTGACAAAGCTGGTGACAAAGCTGTCAAATTAGGATTCTCAACTCCATTTAACTTAGCTTTTGCACGCAAGTCAGTGAGAATCTGCACAGGCTTCTCCGCTGCTCATGGAGGCCCCAAGATTCATGTCATCCTAAAGCAGACAACTGCGACAGCGGGATCAGCTGCACCCTACAGCACCTGTGTCTCCTCCAATGACTTTTAAGATAAACCCACTTTATTTACGTGCACACAGGACAAAGCCACGCTTAAATTTTCATCATCAAGTATTATTTTATCAAAAAAACCCCACCAAAACCTAAAAACTATTCAAACACATGGAACGAAATGGAAGATGCCTTCACCTCAAACTTTATCGACCCAAAAAAAAAAGGAAAATTCTCCTGCTCCTGAGCACCCGGTAAGAACAGGCACAGTAATATTTCCTTTTTCCAGAGATGGAAATGGTTCCAGCAACAGTTTGAATACTTGACTGAAAGAAGTCCTACCAGATTTTTAAGCACTGCATTATTTAGGATAATGAATATTTAGGACTCCTCCAAGCAAGCCAAATGACTGAACTGAAAACACCGAAGATGGCAGAAAGCCTTGTCTGGAAGACAATTATTGCCAAATTAGGAGGATCAGAGATGAGCAGGACACTGCCTCTTTCAGTCACACACCCACAGCTGAGGGACAACAACATCTGGCTCAGCTTCTCCTGAAAAAGGCTGAAATGGATACACAGCAGTGTTTGTGAATAAACACAGAAAAAAACCCAACCCAAACGAACAAAAATAAAACCCAGCCAGAGAAGAGGGGAGTTACTGACGGGCAGGGGGTGCCGTGGGACATCTCCTGGCACCTCCTGGCTCCACACAGGGCAGGAATAATGTGATGTGGTCACCCAAGTAATCAAGAAAAGCGGCAGATTTGGCCACTTGGATCAAAAGGCAGCTATGGTCTGGAGGCACACGGGTCTTATTTCCTGTGACTGTTCCAAGGGCTGCATTTATCCTCTGGGAAGTGCTATAAATAAATGGGATGTTTTCCAGAGGGAAGGGCGTTAGTGGTCACTCTTACCCAAACACGGCCAAAGAAGTATCTTTAGGTCCAGCACCCAAGCCCTCCCTTCAGCTGATAGGTTTTAATTGTTTCTACAAGAATTAAAAAGTGATTTCCCTAGCAAATACTTGATGGTTCCTTTCCCTACAACACAAATCAAGACTTTAACGTGTTCATATTAATTTCTCTTGTTCGATGTATTTTTTGCTATTATTTACCATGCAACACAACTGATTCCAGAGAAGTTAATCCATGAAGACTTTGCAAAGAAAACAATTCACAGATGCTTTAGTTGCTTAGTAAACTTGAAATCTGGTGGGTTTTTAAACTTGTCTTTGGATACTGGGTCCAAACACTTACTTCATCACCTGAGGAAAATATTCAGTATTTATTCTGTTACAGCACAAAACCATCAAACCTCATTCAATGTTTGTTTGCTTTGAATGAGTAAACAGAAAGCAAAACCAAAAGAATATTCAAAGACATCTGCCCACTGGACTTGGTACTCATTTCCACAACTGCAGCATTTTATCAGCTATTTAAAAATACAGGATGCAGCTTCCCAGACAATCACAGTTGCTGTACACATTTGGTCCTAATTAAAGCAAGAAAATAAGTTTATTCCTGTAAAACACTTCCTAGCAGCAGCAGCTGCCAATCACCTGATAACTCTGGATGTGTTTTCCACTCAGGATTCTTATGCCTTTGAAATCGTGTTGTTATTATTACCCAGAAGAGAAACCTTTACTGACCTTATTAGCAGAAGAGAAGATAAAGCCATTTGTTACTTGAAGGCTCTCATACGAAGACCACCTACAGTGGGACTTAAGAAATCATCTTCATAACAAAAATTGCAGAGGTGTTTTTGTTTTGTTTTTTTTTTAAGAGCAGCATGTATTGGGCTGACAATTACTGAAAAACAGTTTAAAAACAGCACCATAAAGTTTTGTTTTCCCATTTGACTCCACCGGGTATTTTAAATGGCCAGTGGCAATATTTTACTTCAGCCTTTCACCATCAGCAATAGAAAAAAAAAAACATCAAGGTTTTGTTTTTGTTAATTACTATGTGCATTGTTTGCTGAAAAAATAGTGACTTTTTACCTATGGATTTCTAAAATTATTTCAAGTGAATTCCAACACCCCCTATCCACAGCACAAGGATAAACAAAACCTAAACTAAACAGACATTAACCTTTAACAGGAATTCATGATTATCTCAGCACATTCTGCAATGAGTCAGCCCAGACTTATTTTACTCTTATCTGTCTTTTAGAGCCCATTGAAGGCATTTCCAAAATAAAACCAGGGTTACTTTTATGTTTCAGCACAAACATTGCTCAGGTAGATGCACACACCCTTGTACAGCAGCATCCCCCTTCCTCAAGGGGCTGGAGAGTGGTTTGTACAGGCTGACTGCCAGGTCACCTTGCTAAAAATTGTACTGCTGTGTCCTCCTGGTCACCACCACAAGGTCACCTTCCACATTTCCAGGAGTAGTTTCATGCTCACAGCTTGCGTCCCTGCTAATATTACTGCGAATTCTTTCTGCGCTTTATTTTGGTTTGCTTGATTTTATTCTTGGGTGAGGTTTGTGTTGGTTTTCTGTTTTCTTGGATTTAGGAACACAGGTAATTATTTTTTATGTTGCAAAGCTGTAATAGATATTCTTAGATTTACAATCTAAGAAGATTGTTATCTGAGGAGGGTTTGGTGAAACAAATAACTCTGGGTGGTAAGGGAAAGGACCAGAACCATCTGGGGCATCAGAAATTCACCACTGCGGAAACTGTATTTCAACAGAACCACAACTGCACAAGGTCAACATAAAATTTTGTACTTCAGGGCTTAATACATATTACATAAAATGAAATGGCAGAATTTCGTTCTATTTAGGACTTTTCCTGAAAGGACACTTTGAAAAATTATAAAGCAAAACCTCCTTCTGATCTTTTCTTTTTAGTTCCTAAACACTGCCCTGCATCCTGTGGAAATGGCACCTGACTGAGGAATTCAGGGACACCTGGTCCTTAGGAATCTGCTGAGGCTGTTTCCTGCATCTGGGGCAGGTTCGGCCTAAAAGCTCATTTTTCTTCATTTAATATTATTATGGTTTCGTACCTTGAGATAGTAACAGTATTTAGCTCTTACCTTTAAGATAAACAACTGACTGATTTAAAGGTACTGGAAAGAATCCATCACTGCCACAAGTGACATTTTTAAAAACATTCTGCTCTCAAAGCTCCCTTGTCTGCCAGAACGATGCTAAAAAGGTGATTTATAATGATGTGCAGAAGCAACAGTACAAGTAAATACAGGCATGAGAGCCAAACAGATTCCGATTTCAAAACCATCAAGTTTGATGTCTAGTTTTGTTCTAATTTTTGTCTTTTCCCCATCATGACGTGTTTACCAAAGGGAAAGTGGAGGCAACTGTAGGGTAACATGTTGAGCACCAGCACGTAAGAAAGATTTACATGGAAAAAAACCCCAAACTATCATAATACTAACACTGAATGCCCTTTCTACCAATACGAGTTAGCATGTCAAGAATTTGCTGGAGTGTTTCAGATTTCTTAGAGGGCAGGGAGAAAAAAAAAAGGGCATTTGAATTTCAGGGTTGAGTTTGCATTAGGCTGTCAATTTTATCATAATAATCTGGAGCTAGAAACATTCAAGTATTCAATCCTCTCTAAAATTTAGAAGGACACTTCCTGGTTTTTCTTAGGTTTCACTTTCAATCTCCATTAAACCTCACCATACATCCTTCTTTGACATATTTAATCTCAACACAAGAAGGAATATTCCAGAAAGACAGGAGATCCTGCAATGTGAGGAAAAAGGAAGCCCACAACCATGCACTCTTGATAAACCCGATTAAACAAATCCAGTTAAAATCTCATTCCTTTGTGGATAAGCACAGACCTCTACACAGATGCAAATTGTTTTCCAGTTATGCTGTAAACCCCCTCCTTCTGGGACTTTCCAATTTATGTCAATGTGTAATTAGCAAATGAATTGCTCTGCAGATTGCATTCAGTTTTCTTTTCTTAATTCCCCAACTAACATAACCTTCTCCCCTTCTCCACTTGCAAAACTCTCAAAATCATTGTCAACCTGCGGATTCTCAACAAAATCAGCTTCGCATCGTAAAAATTAATGAGAACTAGCAGCTGGCCAACAAATGACTTGGCAAAGGTAATCTATCTTCCAGCACCCATAACCCAGCACAGGAAAACTGTCGGTGAGCTCAGGATAAATACAAGCACAAACACTTGAGTTGTTCAGTTGATCGCAATGTAATGAAACTTTACCTTTCCTTCCTCTTTTGCCTCATCCCTGGAAGTGCCCAAGGCCAGGCTGGACGGGGCTCGGAGCAACCTGGGATAGTGGAAGGTGTCCCTGGCCATGGCAGGGGCTGGAACTGGGTGAGTTTAGGGTCCCTTACAATCCAAACCATTCTATGACCGATGACACACAGTTCATACGCTGAAACACAAAATCGGTACCTTTATAACACTGGCCTTCAGTACCTTTATAAAGTTGCATCAGTTCTAACAAATGCAAATTGCTGCCAGTTAATCCTGTTTAGGAACTCCCAGATAAACAACTTTGGAAAGCATTTCTTCCCGGGTTATGCAGGTCACCTGTATGATGCACGAGCAAACATTTCCTTTAATCCAAATGGGACATTCTGCCTCTCACTCTGAAGCCACCCAGTACCCTGGGAAGAGCCCTGGAGTACTTACTGTATTATTCTGGTTATTTTTCATGCCTCTCCTCCCTTTAAATACAGCACAACATCCACTGGAGGTGATTAAAAGACCTTTATCTTTCTAAATTTCAACAACACAGAACATCTCTCCTTGCAAGACACCTCCTAGACCACCCTGGCCAACTTCCCAAGAGACAACCTGTCCCTACGGTATTGTCCAGGGTTCCTCCCCACTGCACCACCTCAGCCCCAAACATCCACTACAGCTTCTCACGGAATCACAAAGCTTGGGAAAGATCTGGGAGAGAGAGTACAACCATCTGACACGCCAGAATTATCCCTGGACACAGCCAATACACATCCCAGCCCCTCGAGCCTCAACAGCATCAGAGCACAAAGAGGCAGCTGTTGCAGTCCAGGCCTTCTGATCAGAAGATAAAAAGGCAAGAAATCAAAACAAGGCAAGGGAGAGAATTTTAAAAGAACTCCCAAAGGTCAAAGATTAATTCCAAAAATCTCTGTGAAATACGTACTTGAAGTGTTTCCCCTGAAATGCTTCACTTTACACCGCATTCATCAAATCGTTAATGTATATCTTTAACCGATTTTAGTCAAAAGAAGTCTCATAAGCCCATTTTTAAAAAATTTTAAGGGTTTTGTGAAGGTGTAATGAGATACTTCAAAACTGTACCTTTCTCTCCAGGTGATAAATGTTAGACCTTCCTTTGTGCGTGGCTGAAGCGAGTATATAAATGATTAAATATTTTCTAGGAATGTGTCACTATTGACCTCTCCTGCAGAACGCCTTTATCTGACTATCACTAGGAAAAACTGGCAAACCTCACACTGAAAACCAACCTCAAAAGCTACACCCAGCACTTGGTGCTTTCCCGAGGTGGACACGCTGCAGAAACACCACAAAAAAGCTCTGAGAGCTGGAGAACCTCTGGCATGGAGGCACGCAAAGAGTTGGGGAGAAAGTCAAGCCTGGAGAAGGCTCTGGAAGACCTCAGTGATGCTCTTGGAAGACCAAGAGAAAGCACTGGAAGATCAGTGCCCGAAGGGGCTCCAAGAGAGCTTCAGAGTGACTTGAGGGAAGGGGCTGGAGTGACAGGACAAGGGGGAATGGCTTAAAACTGCCAGAGGGCAGGGTCAGATGGGATATTAGGAAGAAATTCTTCCCTGTGAGGGTGGGGAAGCCCTGGCACAGGGTGCCCAGAGAAGCTGTGGCTGCCCCTGGATCCCTGGAAGTGCCCAAGGCCAGGCTGGACAGGGCTTGGAGCAACCTGGGATAGTGGAAGGCGCCCCTGCCATGGTGGAACCAAGATGGGCTTCAAGGTTCCTTCCAATTTAAAGCATTCTGAGATCCTGTGAAAGCTTTCCAGAAATCAGATCCCTGGTAACCACATGTACGTGCACTCGTGGGTAACGAATGCAAATATGTAAATATTCAGGCATGAAAATACAAGACAGCTTTTGTGGACAGAAATAAAGCAGCACTGTCTGCCAATTGTTAAATGCATGCTCCGAACGACTTTGTATAAAACTTGTATTTTTTTTTTTAAAGCTCTTTACTAACGTTGCTTCAAAAAAAAACCCCACCTGGATTCTTCCGCACCTGTCCACTGCAACAGCACCTCTGTGGCAGAACTTCTTTATGCTGATTATGAGGATGGAAAGTGATTTATCTACCCCAAAGTGTTCCCAAAGGCAGGAACTCATCCTCCAGAGCTGGAAGCACATCCCTCCATCTGGCTCCCGCAGGCCAGGGGAGGAGTCCCACACACCAAGGGAAAGGCCAAGCTTTGCAAATCATCAAATAAACAAGAAAGTTTCAAATTTTACTGCTGATTACAGCAGGCCAGGAAACAGCAAGATCGGTTTTACTGCCAATTCCGCCGGGAATCCTGGAGGACAAGTCAGGAAGCAGAGAGCTGTGGGGGCGGGGGAGAGCATGGCGGTGAATAAAAAATCAATACTTCACTTGCTATCAGGAAAATAAGGTTTGCAACAGTGGCAGCAAACAACTGGCTGGTTACTCTGCAGACAGGACTTTAAACAATACCATCTATATGCAAACTGTAACCGCAGGCTGAGGTTCGTGAAATATTTGCCTCCTACAAACTTGTCCTGATATTTTAGAAACATTTTAAAAGTTATATACACATCAGATTTTGACAGATCAGGCATCCATTATTTGGGGCTGCTCCTCTCTACCAAACAGGTCCTGCAGAGTCTTGTTTTTCCACCTGTTGGGCTTTAAATATATTAATAAACATTCAGAAGAGACTTACAGCTTTTTAAAAAAACAAATAAAGAAAAAAAAAATCTCATTTCAACCCCCCTGGCACCCTTAGAATCCAAGTCTATCATATGTTTATTCAGCTTTAACTGGCTATAAATTTTCTAGATAATATAATTCTCGTTTCTAGTGCAGCCAATCACTTCTAATAATTGGGTCCTTCTTTCTACAAATCATACTTTATTATCTGGTACAAAGAAAACAAGAAGTGGCACTTCGCAAGTGATCATTTTGATAACAGGCTGAATAAAGCCTACAAGCTTTAGAACAGGACTTTCTCTGCTCATCTGATAAAGCTGATATTTTTACTGTGAGTATCTGCATTACACAGTAGCAGCTGGCACTGGAAGGACTGGACTGTATAAGACTCTTGGATTTTTTTTTTTCTTGTCTTAGAGCAAACATTCCAGAAATACAAAAA
>WBMY01005413.1:348824-456288 GCA_013397315.1 Donacobius atricapilla | reverse complement strand
AGGGCAGCGCGCACAGCACAGAGAGGGCGGGGTTTACACCGGGGGCGGGGCTTACAGCGAGGGGCGGGGCCCGGGAGCCGTGAGGGCGCGGGGTGGGCCCGGCCGCCATTTCCCGCCCGGAGCTGCGCGGGAAAAATCAAATCGCGGAGTGGGGATTGTTTAGGTGGGAAAAGAGTTGTGGGATCAGCGGGTTCCACCTGTGGGCCGGCGCCGCTGTGTCAGCCACTGAGTGCCATCTGCGGGCTTTCCTTAAACACCTCCAGGGTCGGTGATTCCACCACCTCACTGGGGCGTCCTGTTTGTAATCTCTAATGTCTGATCAGCTTCTCTGTGGAGGAATTCTTCCTAATGTCCAACCGAAACCTCCCCTGGCACAATGCGAGGCCGTTGCCTCTCATCCTGTCCCCGTTCCCTGGGAGCAGAGCCCGACCTCCCGGCTGTCCCCTTCTGTCAGGAGTTGTGCAGAGCCAGAAGGGCCCCCCAGAACCTCCTTTTCTCCACGCGGAGCCCCCTTCCCAGCTCCCTCAGCCTCTCTTCTTGCTCCAGAGCCTTCCCCAGCTCTGCTGGCCTTCTCTGGACATGAATGTTCATGAACAGGTATAAACCATCTGATCAGAAGACGTGTGGAGTCCAGTTTATTTTTGCAGGTGACTGTAAGGTGTCTTTTTCAGAAGCGCGTGTAGCTCAAATCACAGAATCACTCCGTGGCCTGGAAGGCCCACAGTGGGTCACCTGGTCCCATGTCCCTGCTCCAGCAGGGAGGACCTTCAGCAGAGCCATGCAGAGCACACAGCGCAGGATTGTGTCCAGATGGCTCTGGAATATCCCCAGGGAGGAGACTCCACACCCTCTCTGGGCAATCTCTTCAGTGCTTGGCCACTGCACAAGATGTTCTTCCTTATGTCCAGGGGGAACATCCTGGCCATCAGTTCCTGCCCATTGTTCTGGTGCCATTGCTGGACCCCACAGAGCTGGGCCTCAACCCTGAGCCCTCTGCAGATAGGGAGGAGGTCCCCTCTCAGTGTCTCTTCTCAAGGTTGAGCAGCTCAAGCTCCCAAAGCTTTTCCTCATAAGAGAGATTTCCCAGTCCGTTAATCTTCCTTGTAGCCTCTGCTGGACCCACCCCAGGAGCTCCAAGTCCCTCTTGTACTGTGAAGGTACTGATGGCAGGCTTGGCTGCTTCTCTCTGAGCAAATACCCTCTGTATTTTTCCTAAAAGGCATGTCTGGCTCTCCAGGAATTCCCAGCGCTGCTGCTTGCTGGTGCATGAAGATATAAACTGTGGTGTACCTGTCCTGCTCCCACCCTCCTCGGTACCTGGCATTACCCAGGGCCTTGGGCCCGATGGTGGGGAAAGTACATGGGGAAATCCACCCCAAATGATGGCTCTTTTGTGGGGCTGCCAGAGTGTAAACCCAGGGGAAAACCTTTAAAAAGGCATGGTGGTGTATTTAACATAAATAAGGAATTGTAACCTTCTTTACCTCCTAGAAAAAAAATCTAATGTATATTCAGGCCTGTATTGTAATCTTGCTACACTAAACATAGATATAGTTTTATAACTAATTAAATAAATGGGGAAAATCCTTCTGTAGCTGGCAAAGACCCAGGCAACATGAATTTTACTAGTATTGGTTACAACTATCTTCTTTTTGCACTAAAAGAGGAAACCACTGACCATTTGTATTAACAAAATATTTATAAATTTATCTATGAGCAGTTTTACCTAACAGTAACAAAACCATGGCATTGACTCCCCATTCCTGGAAGTGTCCAAGGCCAGGCTGGAGTAACCTGGGATAGTGGAAGGTGTCCCTGCCCGTGGCAGGGGGTTGGAACCGGATGATCTTTAAGGACCCTTCCAACCCCAGCCATTCTGGGATTCCTTTCAGCTGCCAAGCTGGGTTGCAGAAATGACCATTGTGTTTAATTCCAGCAATTTAGGCAGCTGGTTTTGTTACAGGTCTTCCTCACTGTGAAAGAAGACTATGGGCCCAGCCTTGAAGAATTTCTGCTCTGCAGCAGTGTCACGTCCAGTTTCTGGAGAAAATGACTTAACAGCTCGAGGGCCTTGTTTCATTCCTGCAGTCAACAGATTTAAACATTTTGCTGTGAGCCTTCAAATCACTGTGTTTTTTTCAACATAGAAAAAGTCATTCCAAATCTACCTGTGCTTTCTGTCTCCAAAACTAACACTCCCTACAGAGCAGTGCAGGCAGAGATACCTGTATTGCAGGTTTCTGGGACTCGTATTTTAGGTTTTCCTGTCCTGCTCTTATGACAAACACTTCCACGGGGAGTGAGTGTGATGCCACTGCTTGTATTGCATCCAACTGTGCAAGTTCCAACCTGCTCCTTGGCTTTGGCTTCTCCAGACAAGAGTCTTGCAGTTACAAACAGTCCCTTGCAGGCTGGATCGGGAGCAGAGGAACAGGAGTTGGTACATGTTGGCTGGTGGAATTAGCCCTTCTGCCTGTGAAGGCTGGAGCTCCTGCTCCTCAGCTATTATGCGGCTTTATCACAGCGCTGGTTATGTTGTAACCCTGCAAGCACTTGATCTTTTACCCGCCCAGGCACTGCAGGCATTTTTAATTATCTGAGGGTTAATTTGCATTGGAGCTTTTGCTGAAACAATAAATTCATACCTCTGTTATTATCTGGTATGAGTTTCTGTATCAATATTTATATTTGGGTAAAACCAGAGAAGCTTCCTGCTACCATTAAGACAAAAGAATTGCTTCAGAGCAAGTTCAGGAGTCAGCCAGCACTAAGAACACCTTCCACTTCTTTACAGGGAAGGGGAAATTATAATGTGTGGTGGGAGAACATGCATTCCAATGCCTCTTTTCTATGCAGGGATGAGGAGACAGAAACATCTTGTCTGATGAAAAGCACGTTTTGCAAGGTTTGACAAATACAATGTTCACCTGGAGCCAATGTGGTCTGTGTGATTTTAATGCTGGTGAGATCGTTTCTGCAACTCACATCGTAAAACTTCAGTCCAACAGCTCGCTGTGTGTTCATCTTCGTCAGGAATTTGGTGTTTGCTTCAGTTTACAGAGGGAACTGCTGCTTGTGGTGGTATCTAAGGGGGAATAGGGTGAGAGGACGTGCCAGGAGGGACTGTCTCCCCCCAGGCTTGTCCCTTTGCTGCTGCCATGCAGCTCCCTCACCCCTCCAGCCTAAGGTGCAGAGCAAAAAAGCAAGATACTGACAGCACACGAGGAGCAGTAGAAAGCCCATACTCTTGCAGGTCAGCGGGAAGCAGAATAGAAACTGAGGAAGTGCAGCTGTTCTTGTCCTGGAGCGATGCTGTAACCTCGGAAACAGGTCCCTTCCCCTGGGCATGGGATCAGCCTCTCCCACCCCCACCACTCCCATTCCTGTGCCAGTTAGGAGATGTTACAGAATCAAGAGCAATCCATGTTGTATCCTGTCTGATTTTTTTACTTTAGGAACATTCTGAAGTGTGTACAGTATCTTCTGTCCAGACTTCTTTGTGTGCTACATGAGCGAAATCCTAAATAATACCATGGAACAAGGGAATGGTTTCATCTCCCTGTCACAGATCAGAGGTGGAGGTACAGACAAAACAATACTTAGCAGGGAATTGAAGCACCAGCTAATAGGAGATCCAGGTTTTCATCATGACTGACTCCTGACATTTGTCCTTGCTACTAAAATGTGTCCCTCTCTCAATGCCACAGGATGTTTTATAATGGGGGGGGAGGGGAGATGTTTTTATCAAACTGTTCTACATTAAAAGGAAGCATTTATTTTCATTGGTATCAGCTCTGTGAAGTCTTGACCCTGGGCCCACAATGGGAGTTTTATCCTTGACTTTAATGGGAGAACAATCAAGGTCTCGTGATATTACATCCTAAAGAAAGGAAAATACTGCAGTTTGTATCAATAAGATAAATGTCTCATACTTAGTGTAAGCTGCTATATTCTTGCAATAAATGGTTTATTAGATTGATTAAATGTCTTAACTTCACCTCGGCTATTAATCACTTTTGGCAGCTGTTTACTGCTTTGTATACTTTGAAGTAACGGACATTATTCCTTAATTATCTCGTTGCAGCTCAGTCATTGTTTCCTAAATAGTGCCATTAGAATGGCAAATTGCAACAGTAAAACAGTGTCAATAGGAAGTTATGAAGTTCCCATTTTATGATGCATTCATAAAGTTAACTCAATCTACTCAAATGTGACTGTGATTTCCACACAGTGACCTATTTGCTATGACAGAAGGGATTCTGATAAGGAAACAGTTGAGCATTAAGTGTGCTGGGACACTGCTTTTACCCAAGTGAAACACAGCATATTCCCTATTGGAATATATGTGCATATCAGAATTTATTACACTAGTGCTTGTTTGATCACTTTTGGTTTCACTGGGTGCTGTGAATTCCGAGGCTTTCATGCCTTCAAATACAATGCATTTATTCCTGGGGAAAAAAAAAAAGGAGAAAACTCCAAGCAATGCTATCATTTAGATGTTACTGTTGTCATTCCACAGAAGGGTAAGAGAGAACCAAATAAATCAGAAGAAATGGCTGCTTTTAGTTTTATCTCCAGATCTGGCAGCAAGTCATAACGTAGCAGTTGTACAGCAATTTCCATTCTGAGTCCCTTTTTCTGTCAACTGTAACTATCCTGAACTTTAACATTATGAGTTGTCTGTTTCAGGCTGAGTTGTTTGGGTGGAATCAGTATTACTGTCAATCTGAGAAAGTCATGAAACTGGCTTTCAAGTACTGTAACAGAAATTGTCTCTCTTCTTTCTCCCTAATAAAGGTTTTTAGAGGAAAAATAACGTTGGAAATTATAAGTTCTCGTGAGTTTTTTTATTCTCCTGGGATTTTTACTGTGCACATGATAGAAAATGTAGTTCCTTACCTTGGGCTAAATTAGTGCTGAAGACAAGGTGAACGGGTTTTTAACTAACATTAGCAATTTATGTTGAATCCCACATTTCTGTAGACTCCTAATCCTGAAGCTTTGATTAAGGACCCCAACTAAGATGAAGTCTGATTGTGCTGGGTGTCAGACACCCGCAGGAGAAATGATGCCTGAAAAGTGTTCGACCCAGAGGGAAGCAAACATATCATTAAAATGCCTGGCTGTAATTTTGGTTCTGGATTGAATTCGGCTGGTGAGCCACGGCTGGAAGGCTCTGAGGGCTCATCACCAGGTGACCTACAAGTGACATAAAGTGACATTTCCAGTTCTACCTAACTGCAAATGCTACACATTTGCAAGGCAGCCTGCTTTGCTTTTTTTTTTTTTAATTTTTTGGCAAGCAACCAAACCGTGTTCCAGCCTTCTTGTCAAAGGCTGGTGACATATCCCATTCGTGTGCTCACAGCATCTTCTCCTTCATTCCTTCTTCTGGTCAAGCTTAAACAGTGTTCTGCTGCCCTAAGGTGCCCCTCAACCTCTTAGTGCTGGAGGGGAGCTTCCACCTCATTCGCTCTCAGTCAAACCCAGGTGACTGAAGGTGACAGGTTAAGTTCTTTAGCCCAAATAATTTGTCCTAGACCAAATCACTGCTTACTCTGAATCTTTCAAACTCTAGAAGCAATAGCACAGGGCCAAACCCCAACCATTTAGGAGGCAACAGCAACTTCAAGCAGTACAACTACTTGTTTATCTGCGGCCTTAGACCATATTCATGCTACAGAGATGTGATGGATGCCCCATCCCTGGAAACATTCAAGGTCAGGTTGGATGGGGCTCCGAGCAACCTGATCTGGTTGAAGCTGTCCCTGCCCATGGCAGGGGGGTTGGACTGGGTGACTTTTAAAGGTCTCTTCCAGCCTGAACCATTCCATGATTCTACAACCTTTTGATGTTGGTGAGCTGTGAGAGGTGGGACATGTCAACAGTAGCGGGGCTTCACTTTTTGATTGTTCTGCTGTTTCACTTGAGCACAAGAGTGGAACAGGATAAAAGGTGGCTTTGCCCTTATCTGGTTACCCATTGTGAGCGCTCCATTCTCCAGTATCCTGCTGCAGCATTCCTGCCAATACAGCTGTAGAGGCTTGGTTTCCATTTCAGTTTCACTGGTTGTCAGAGAGTTTATCTGTGAAACAGATATAACAACAGCTAATCTCGTGTTATGGTTCCGTGGCTGTTTATAACTCCTATTAATAGCAACTGTGGAAAGCCTGAGAGTGGATTTTATAGAGCACTGGGGTAACCAGTTACTGCACATTCCCCTGAGGCTACGTAGCATCAAGTGTAGCAGCTTGTCCTTTCCAGACTAGGTCATGATCATCTTAACTCTGGCATTCCCTATCTTTTGGGGATTTGATTTCGTGCATGCTCTTGGTAATTCTTTCTGAGACGAGATTCGGAAGCAATTGATTTTGCTCTATGATTTATGCTTTCAAAGATTCCAGCTGATTTGCAAGAAGCTCCATAATTAAGCTCTACCCTGTGCACCAGCTCCAGTGAGGATTTCACAGCACTTAAAAGGGATTGGCTGGAGTCTCACTGGAGGGAAATAGGACGGGTCCATTATGCTTTGATAAGTCTTGGTGGTTCATATTTTTAAATGCTTCTAAATGTTCGGCATTCTCATTCCAACTGGTGGTTTTTAAAAGTGTGTGTTTTATCCCCCAAATGTGCGAAATGTTCATGTAATACCTGATTCAGTGAGGCATTGACCATTGTCACATATAAAACAGGACAACAAACACCTTCTTACTGATAGGTGCACGATGGGGTTGCTGAGTTAAAAAGGGCAATGGTAGATATGTGCCACGTTAGTGACACAGCCGTGGGTTCCCATGAGGCAGAGCAAACATGGGAAGGTGTTTGTATACCGATTCTGGGGGAACCAGCTGATGAGCTGTGAGAAACTCCTGGCTTTGTGGAGGATGAAGTGGGATAAGAAAGTCATGAAAAAGGCCTGAAACAGCCCTTGGCAAGGACTTCGGGTCATCTTGGCACACGGAAGCAGTAATTTATTCCAGGAGTCACTGCTGAAATCATTAGTGTGAGCTATGGAATAAAGCAATAGTATGAATAAAGGCAGTAGAAACTGGCTTAATTGAGAAACAGAAAAGGAGGAATGAGGAACACAAAAGGTCTTGTAAGTGCAATGTCCTGTCATCTGAGTCAACTGATAGTCATGGTAAGTAGCCATCTAATTTATTTTTTAAAGGGCTCTTCACAGGAAAATCCTGCTGACTGTTGGAAAAATAAAGTCAAAACAATTAAGAATTGCAATGAGAAATTCTAGTGCCTAATTCTGTGCCTTTCATTTCAAGTTGCGTAAATGGTAACTTGGCTTTTGGCCTTGTGCCCAGAGAAGCACCTGAGAACACATCATTGCATCATCATTGAGAGTCTGTTGGCCTTTTTAAATTATGGGCTGGCTGTGGAAAGTGAAGTGGCTTGGTTGGTTAAGGCTGATACTAGACCCTACTAGCAGTGAGGGACTACCACAAAAAATGCTGGCAAGGAAACCACAGGCACTCTTTGAAGCCATTGGAGCTCTGACGCTTCCACTGGCACCATTTGTCTAATTGAAATTTCATTCACGTGGCTGCTAGTGCAACCTGAGAGTGTCAGGAATGTGAAAGAGCATTTTTCATGATGTGGTGTGGTCTGTGTGGCTGGAAGTGGAGAAATCAGAGTCAAAGTGGGGAGGTTTGAGTGAAGGAACGAGGACAGATTTATGAAAGGCATCTGTGAATTCTGTACACAAGCTACGAGGGGAAAGTGTAGATGGAGGAAATGGCAAGGCAGAGGAAAAGAAAATGGACTACAGAAGGAGGAGGAGATAGGAAATCCTTGAAGAAAAGCTCCTAACAACTCTCGACATTTCAATCCTAGTGTCTTTCCCCTCAGAATTTCAAATGTAGGGTGGTCTTCAGCACCCGGTTGCTGGAGAGCTGTAAAGAGACCTATGTTGGGAAAAGGAGGTTTAGATATTGGAAAAGCAGAGATGATTCAAAGGAATTCTGTGGCTGTCCTTGGAAACAGTATTTTTGTCTTCTCCAGTTGTCTTTTTTGCTGCCTGTGGAATGAAAAGAAATCCAGGTCTGAATGCACCAGGGGCTCCATATAAATTTGCTTTCCTGAATATGTAAAGCAACACCAGTGCTGCTGTTTGACTGGTTTCTGGTGATTCCCAAAGCCAGAGGCACTGGCCACCCACCAATAGTTTGGAGCAGTATACTCCACTTTTCACTGCAGACTTTGTATTCCAGTAAAGAGGCCATGAAAAATGTTCCCTGATAAATATCTACAAATAACAGAAGTGTCTAAGCATCAGGAAGAAGTACTTATGTAGGATGACCAGGATGAAATAGAGCTTAATAAAAATATTTGATTGTGTGATCAAGATAATTCAGTAATCCTGTGAAAACTAGTCTCGTTGTGCTGGGTTCTGTACAAAAAGTAGTAGGAAGTGACCCACAGCATAAAGATCTACAGTTTTAAGTGTCAAAGGAAATATAATTTCCTGTGGAAAACTGAAGCATAGAAAGAGTAATTCAACTGCAATTACACAGGCAATTTCTGGCAGAGTTGGGACTACCCAGTCTGCTCCCTCTCCTGTCTGAGGCTGAAGCTAGCCTTTAAGAGCTTGAAAATCAAGCTGGTAAAGGCCCAGGAAGGGCTGTGGTGTGATAAGTTGCGTACCCCTGCTGCAGGACAGGCAATGTCCATAATTCCTGCTCCTATCCCCCAGCCATCAGGAAGAGAAGCCCCGCGTGGATCAGAGGGATGCGGGAGCTCAGCGCTGTGAGCAGGCACAAAGGGCTCACGGAGCGTGCACGATCTCCTCATGCAACCACAGAGCAATCGTTTGTTAGAAAGGTGCCAAGTGTGAAAATGCAACCGATGCTGGGTCAGTGGGTCAGTGGGAAGCCTACGCTTGTTTATTTTGGGATTCGCCGTCCCAGCAGGATCCCGCTGAACTGAGATTCTCGCAGGAGCCATTCCCAACCTAAAGCCTGTCCCAAGCCACCAACTTAATGAGTGCCAGGGCTGTCATGCACAGCAAAGACGTGGCTGAAGTGGAAGCAAAGAGGTGCAGTGCTCACAGATGAAGATGTGTGGGCAGCAGGCCTGTCACAGCAACAGTGTTGAGTGCTCCAGAGACTGATATGCCCTGTTAATTCAATTAATTGCTTCTTAGCTCAGTTGGGAGATCAGCCTGTGCAATACAAATATCTCAAGCCAAACAATTTTTCCTTGTCTGTTGTGGGTAAAGTGTTCTACACATGGCTGTCTGTCAAGTGTTCAGCTGCAGCACCTGCATTTTGATGTTCCCAGGTGAGTTTCTCCAAGCTTCACAGGACAGCTATCCTACATTTCACTTCCCCTTGGGTCAGTAAATGAAATATTTTCCTTGCATACTTGTGTTATGTTCAGTTGGGGATATATTTATGACTGGGCACAAGTCAAACTGGTATTTAGAGGCTGTGATGAAGCTGGAAAACAGTATGGCAGTGTGTTGGTCCGAGCATCCCTTGCACTGCTTTGCCCCTGGCCAGTCATCCCGCAGCTCCACGCAGCAGGGACATTCTCCATCCCATTTGCATGCAGGGGAGGCCTTGAACAGCCTGAATTTTCCCCTTGGCTGAAGGCCCTCTGCAAGATCCACACACTGTTTAGGTTCTTTATGCATTAGTTTTTACCAGAATAGTTAAATAATTAAGACAGTCCACTGGCCAATATACTGATAAATGAATTACTCAGGCTTCCATTTGCTGCTATTCATGTGACCATTGTTGGCAAGTATTTAAACAGCTCCAGCTACAAGTGGAACTGGTGGAGTCATGGAGGGATGGTGCTTTTTGGGAGAGTTGGGTTTTGGCCTGGTGGGGAGCCCTGAGCTCACTCCGTCAGGAGGGTTTTGTGGCTCAGGGGTTGGGTTGTACTTGCAGGGCGCCTGAGCCTGAGACGAAACCAACAAGCAGGACACCTGCTTGACCTGTACTGCTTTGATTTAAGGAAATTAAACCCTACCCCATTGAGAAAGAGCTGAAATCCTGCTGCTTTGGGGAATGTTATTTCAATGTACTTGTTCAGTGAGTTGGCCTGGTAGTTTACAATTCAGAAACCCCGGAGCACTTGTGAATTGTGAGGGAAGTACACTATTCATTATCTGCTGTCAGGCATTCATCATGCCAGCGTAAGCTTCAATCCTCTCATCAGGATGCAGAACATTACTTATGACCAGTCACAGGCCATGAATAATGGCTTAACGAAATGAACAGTTCTCCAGCAATTCAGATCCAGGTTTGTTAATCAAAACTATTCAGAGCCAGATTCTGGCACCCCCTCAAACACTCTGAATAACACCTACCCCCAGTGCACCCTCTTTGGTTTTAATTGTATTTACAGTTTAGCAATTTTTTTTTTTTTTTTTAATTTGACTGACCTCACCCAACAGGCTTATGGAAAAAGTTGAAGTTTGCCTGCACCAAAATAAGTAGTCCTTGTCTCATTTTGCATTAGCACTTGCTGTAAAAAAACCACTTCAGCAGCGGTGGCAAATCTGCATGTCTTTTCCAGATGGGATTTCCATGCTGGTCAGCAGCTAAGCACTGCCTAAAGCTAAGCACTGACTTAAACATTATTCTTTATGGGAGGAAAGTAAGTCGAGTGACTTATTCTTTATGGGTCCTCATGCACAGCAGTAAAATGGCACGGCCATATTCATCCATGCTAAGGATGAGGCCCTGTTCCGGTTGCTCTTTCACACCAACAGCAGTTCTCTCTTGTATATTGCCAAACACACTTCAGGCTGCTGGAAAGTGGAATATAGCACCGTATTTGCAACCCAGTCCCCAAGTATTCCTCTACAAATGTTCAAAGCAGCTGGTAGCTCAAACTCTCTTCCCCAGTTCTAGGAGGCGTCTTAATTTTTTTGGTATTCTGAACTGTGCCAAGGAAGCTGGTACTTCATTTCCAGAACCAGGGATTGATTAAGTTGGAACATTTTTTTACATGGGCAGATAGCGATGGGGCAAGGAGAAGTGGTTTTAAACTCAAAGAGAACAAGTTTAGAGTAAGTATTAGGAAGGAATTCTTCCCTGTGAGGATGGTGAGGCCCTGCCACAGGTTGCCCAGAGAAGCTGTGGACTCCCCATTGCAGGAAGTATATGAGGCCGGGTGGGACTGGTCTCATGGAAGGTGTTCCTGCCCATGGCAGGGGGTTGGAATGAGATGGTCTTTAAGAGCCCTTCCCACCCAAACCATTCTATGATTCTATAACTCTACGATTTCATTAATGGAGAGCTTTCTGGGCAGTTGATGTAAGGTAAAGCCATGGAAATATTCAACTGACTCTTGTATCTCCAATAATCTCTCAGCATTGTAAATCACAGCCTTGACAGTCACTGCACGCACCACATTAAGACCCCCAGGAGTGGTTCCCCAGTGCTGTTTTGAGGTATGGGACTACCAGCAGATGTGGAGGTGTAATGATATGTTCAGGATCCTCAATGCATTGCTACACCTCTAATGTTCTTGGGATGAAACTCCCCATAAGACTCTCAGGGATGCAGTTACCAACTTCCATTGTGGCCAGACTCCTCTGTGTGTTTGAACAGAGTTCTTTACTTTATTTTACATATTCCTTTTTAAAAATGGTTTTCAGGGCATAATCTTCCATAAGCAGTTCTTCTTCCTTAGGATCGTATTTTGGGAAACAGCCCCAGCAGTTTCACCCCTGGAATGTATCTCCCCATGTGATTAAATGTTGGTCCTTTTGTGTGAGTGAATCAGGGTTCAAAATGAGGAAGAAAATACCCTCTGGATCCAGTCAGAGGATCTCTCTATCAGCAGCGTCTGGTGCAGGGGAGGCAGGGCTTGCTCTGCGTTTTTTTTTCCACCAGATTACATTTTGATGCACTAACTGCAAGGAGTGGGAAGGGAAGGAGCAGGCAAAAGAGGGAGAAAAAAGAAAAGGCTCTCATCCAGAGAAAAACCAGGAGTGCTTATCTCTTCCTCTCCCTCCTCTGCCTTGCATTCACTGCCGTCAGCTCCTCATCATCTCTTTCTGCCCTCAGGGGTATAAATGTTGGCATTTGGGGGGAATAACCCAATACAGGGCTTCGTCTCCAATTGGAAGTTTTTCAGCAAATTTTCATTTTGGCCATTTCTTTTCTTCAGGCATTGTATGTTCTGTATTTGAGAAAACAGAGGAAAAATGCAACCCAAACAACATTTCAGCTTCTCCAGCAAAGTTTCTATTTTGATTTATTGAAAACTTGTCCAACCAGTTATTTATATTTTATCTGTGAAAGACTCAAAAAATTTCATCTGAAACACATATTTCCATGGAAACGTCCATCTTTGATGAGATGTCGTTCCTCAGATGTTTCAGCTGAAGAATTTTGTCAGTTCTGGCAGAAGAAAAAAAAGAGTGGGGGACAGAACAAAGACCAAGCTCCCAGGAAAACATGCAATGCTTCAAGTTAATGGGCTAAAATGTCAGCTGGTAAACTGCCATAAAGCCAGAGAAGTCAACCAGTCGACCCGAATCAATGGAGCTATGCTAATTTGCACAGAGGATCTGGCCTTAGATTTTAATAGAACCAGCCTAGCAAGCTGTTCCTCTGCTTACCCATCCTCCTCCCTTTTTAATAAGCTCTCAGTCATACTTGGCCTATCCTTTAATAATTCACCCTTCTCTCTTCGTGATCCCTCTTTCCTCTCTGGAGATAATGGGATGGGATTTTCTGCTTGCAGCCCTCACAGAAATATTGTAGACAGGTTAAACTCTGCACAGCTGGCTACCGGCTTCTAAATATCCCTCGTGCCTCTTCCTGGACTCCGATATCCATCTTCTCTATGATCTTTACTTAGCCAGTGCCAACTGACTTCAGTGCAATTTGCCATATATTACGACGCAGCGCATTGTGCTGTAATCTGTAGATCCTGGGATATTGAAGTATTAAGCTCACAGAGCAATCAATTACTTTAATGGGAGTTGTGTGCGTCTGGCCGCAGTTCTGGAAAACAGATCTATGAGATAGCTCCAGGACACAATCCAGCCTCTGGACCAAGAGGCTCCTCTACTGCAGAAGTTTTTCTAGCTTGGGGCCAAACACAATTGGCAAGACGCATGTTATGTTTTTTGTTGTTGTTCTGTGTAACTACAGTCTGAATGACCATGTGTAACTGCTCAGATCTATGTAACACGTAGCCATATTAAATAAATACTGGGTGATAACCAGCTACTGAGTTGCAAGTTTCTTACTCTGTTCCCTTAAATTTTTTAAGAGCCACCAGACTACTTTTCTTAATCTAGTTCTAGTTCCTTGGTGATCACGTTGTTCCCCCTTTACTGCTTTGGTTAAGCACAACAGAGAAGTGTTGATGCAGAAACATTCCCTTGCAGGCCTTAAAAGGCTAGAGTATCGTAGAAGATCCTCATTGAAAAAGGAATGACACCTGATTGTCTCCCACAGATGTAAACAGAATCCCCAGAGAATGTGAACCCTTATTTTCAGTGAAATATTTCAAATACTTCAGGTATTTGTACCTGCTCTTGTTCACATGGAGGAGTGAAGACACCATGCAGAGTCCTGTGTTGGTTTCTCAGACACCCAGAGCATGGAGCAGACCTTTTGCACACCTTTTCCCAGAGTAGCTGAGATGATGTTTGATTGTTCCAGGTACAGAGCTGGTAACTGTGTCTTCCGGAGAAATAAAAAGTAATGTGTGAGAATGGTTCCCTTACTGAAGCCCTGTGGACTTTGCATTGATTAAATCAGCGTTTTGGAACAGCAGAAGTGTGATTGATGTCATTTGAATTTCAGCTCAGCATTTTGATTGGCATTTTTGTGTAATGACTTTTCCTTATTTGTTGAGTTTAATTGATGGTTGTTGCATTTATTTCTAAAGAACGTTGCTTTAATTAAAAAAAATCTCTGCTCTGTGGAAATTAATATTCCCCATCTATATGGCACAAAAGGGTGTGTGGCGAACATAGAGAATAATTAGTAGCTGTAGGAGGAAAACTTATGAGAAGATGATTATGAATATGTAATAGAGGAAATAGACTACAAGGAAATTAAACCAATAAATTTATGAGTGAATAATTGACCTCTGAGTAAATATGAGCATTTTCTCAACAGCCACTTGACGTGTTGTTAACCACTCAGTATGTCAGAATATTAACCACCCTTTTAACCAACCAGTTCTTTGCTGTTGGCACTGCTCGCTCTCCAGAGCTGCCTTCCTGTCTTGCAGGGCGATTGCTTGCTGTGTGCCATAAACACACGTGGTGCGAAAGATTTTGGGCAGGTGGGAGAGAGGTCCTGATCTGTTACACACATGTAAATCTACCCTTAGCCAAAGGAAATGTTTGCAGGGAATAATTAAATCCGCTGCAAAATTATGCTGCTCAAAGCGAGAGCAAAATTTTATCAACTGCCGCCAAATGAAGTCAGGTATTTCCACCATTAGGGCAACAGCCCAAAGCTGAGATTTTCAGAATTGATATGAAGTTTATAAAGTTGATTTTCAAAATTTTCAAGATTTCCATTTTCCCTTAGATGTGGTGACAAATTAGTAATTGTGACTTCAAAGAGTGTAGGCTAGAGATGTCGTCTTGTTCCCAGGAAAGTCCCAATATCCTCCAAGTGAGAGGCCTGGCAGATGTGAGCAGATGCATTAGCCAGAAAAATGGACCTGATGATGTTTGTATTTGAGTGAACATTCCCAAGAAACACAGAGCATCCATGAGTAAGGGCTTGGCCTTAAACCTGCGTTGTGAGATGTAGTAAGTGGTGTCACCACGCCCTGAAGAAAGACTAGCTTTGAGGATTCAGAAATCATAATGATAAAAGATAAGATGTTTATATTAGAATGGTCCCTGGGGAATGAGGTCTAATGGATGTAGATTGAGGATTAGAACTGTTTTCATTCCAGAGAGACGAGCTATTCCACCTGGTTAGGGACCAAATAAATTGTGAAATTACTGCCAATTTTACACCAAATAAATTGATAACAAAGATGTGATATCAGTGGAGCTTGCATTTCCTCCTCCTTCCCATTAGCTGGTTAGTGCACCAAACATTCTTCATATCCTAGAATAGAGGGCAAGTAGTTATCTACAAAATTTAATGATCAACTGCAATATGTGACTGATTGAATCAGGAGGGTGGTGTGAAAGATGAGGTTCACTTGCTGGCCTTGGCCTCTTTGTTTGGCACAGAGAGATAAGAAGACAAAGCTCAGTTTTATCAGAAGTTAACAAATTACTAAGTAGACGAGAATCTCAAATCAGCTCTTTATTTTCTGGGATCCAAGTAATTAATGGACTGTGTTTGGATGTGGTAAAAGACCAAACATAATAAATTGGTTATCACCCCATTCATCTTTGCTGGAACGTGGAGTGGTGTTGGGAGGTGCTGTCTGTATCAGGGAAGAAACAGGCAGAGCCTTTGGGTTGGAAGGGAGGTGGGCACTGAGTTCTTTCTCCTGCCTGGAGAGTCCTCATCTCCAAAGCTGCAGTCTACGTGAGCCCATGCTCACAGTCCCAAGTCCCACCCTTGTCTGTCTTGCTGAAAGTCAGCAAGCTTGGGGAGTTAAGTTTACGAACTGTAAGAATGAAATCAGAAGCTTATCCCAAAGGAAAGAGGTGGACGTGCTCCTCTTCAGCACAGCCTTCATCAGCAGTAAGCACTTCACTTTCCTTCTGGGGAAAGGAGGACAACTCATAAGATAAAAGTAAATAATCCAGGAAAAAAAGAGATCCAGTAGGGTTTTCCATTAATACTGATGGGAAAGGTTTAAAGTATACATCAACAATAGTGAAAGAGTTTTGAGCCCCTAGAATTTGCTTTCTATTGTAAGAATTATCTTGGCACAGCTTTTGGCCCAGGCCACCTAGACCTGTCCTAGAACAGTCTCCAGCTAGTGTTTGGAAGTTCACGTGGTTGAGGGATCTTTCCCCAGAGGCAGCCTGGATGGAGTGACCCTTTTCTGCAGGCTGGAGGACTCTGACACAGCTGGACTGCAGCAGTCAGCTTCTGGACCATAAAATGTCCCCTGGTCGAATCCAGTCCACCCCATGAGGAAGCCAAAACAGACATTCAGGGGAGATCCTTCCTCGGTTTCCTCTTCAGCTAAGAACAGCTGGGATAAGGTTGTGAGAGGGAGAGGGAAGGTGGGAGATTTCTTTCACAAATCATGGACATTAAAAATGACAAGACTGTTTGGAATGTTGGCATTTACTTGAGTTGAAGTTTAGTACTTTCTGGAGCATTCTGCTTTTTTTAGAGTGTTTGTGGAAAATACAAGGCATGATGAAGACTTGGGATACAGGAATTTTGAGGCTCTGCGGTTGTGCCCTGTTTGAAAACAAACAGCCGCAAAGGCTTAAAGGTCAAGTTCAAGCTGGGGGCTATGACTGAGATGCAAAAGGAGGGAGCAGCAGTGCAGGCTCCAAGAAAACATGCTTATGCACCTATTTGAACAGGTAAACACCTATTGGTCTGGCTAGATGAACAAGCTCTGTAGAGACAAGGAAAGGGTTGTGCAGAACTAGAAATCTGATGCTGGATGAGTTTGATTCTGAAGCTCCTGAGAAGCGACTTCTGCCAAGGTGAATCTGGCTGTATGGGCAGGGAAAGTTAGAAATTAGGTGGTTACAGAAATCAAGAGATGCAAAGAGATTATTATCCATAGGGAGAGATTGGAAGAAGTACAGGATTAGCCTTTTTGAACCAAGATTAACGATTTCTAAGTTGTTAGACACTGTCTTAAATGTTCTGCATCCTAAAGCAGTGTTAAACATAGTGGGCCCATTTCATTTTTACTGACACAAATGAGAAATAAACCTCTCCACTCATTTGAGCTTCTACTGCATGCAAGATCAAAATCAGAGCCAGAGGCATTTGGAGTCTGAAAGAAATGTTTTTGTTTTTGATGTCTATTTTTGCTGCCTCTATTTAGAGCAAACATAGCCAGGGCTGCAAGTGAATACAGTGTCTCTAAAGAGGTGAGTTATTCCCAGCCAAGCTGTAGTGGCAGAATGTGGTACCTTATAGGTTTGAAATAGACCATCCTCATTAAGTACATGTTGGGCCAAACCCTGTTAATTTCTACAGCCCCTCAGGGCTGAATTTAGCCCATTAGAACAAAGTGATAATATCATTGGACGCTATTTTCGGGCCCTGTGCTGCAAGTTGGGTACTATGATACAGCATAAACCAGCTAAAGCCAAGATGTTTTAGGCTTTGGGGCATTAAATAGTTTCTTAGTATTTATCCATGCTTTTCTCAAGGGTTCCAAACAGTACTAATTAGTGTACATAAATGATGGCTGAAATTCAGGGAGAATTTCAGCAGCAGGTGTGTTGGGGGTACTTGTGGTGTCTTCAGAGCCAGGTCCTTAAAGGGCTTTGAATTGAGCTGTGTGATGTGGTGGGGTGTGGGGCAGTGAGCAGTGGGACTTGGTGAGTTGTGATTTTGGGTGGCCAGTGATACGGAGTGATGCAAAACTAGGCAGGACTCCAGGCAAGATTCCTACTAAAGTCGCTGTCATGGACCACCTAGGGCTGTCATGTTGTGTGTTGACCCATACCAGTTTTAAATTAGAACAGGAGAGATTTAAGTAAGATGTTAGGAACAAATTCTTCACTGTGAAGGTGGTCAGGTACTGGCACAGAGAAGCTGCGAATTCCCCATCCCAGGAAGTGTTTTAGGCCAGGTTGGACGGGACTTTGAGCAATCTGGCCTCATGGAAGTTGTCCCTACCCATGGCAGGGAGGTTGAAATTAGATGGTCTTTAAGGCCCCTTCTAGCCCAAACTATTCTGTGATTCTAAAACAGATGGCCAGACCCTTTCCCGCAAGGGGCACTGGGCAGCTAGGAAACAGTTGGCAAACCTGGTCTCTGTGCCACTTCTCAAGCCCTACCCTCAACCTGTCATTCCATTGGCCACTTATCTTGTGGCTTTTGACCATCTCAAGTTTCTGCTACATGTCGCATGAGCTCAGGAGAGCCAGTCGCTGCTGGGGTTTGGCAACACAAATGGGACTCCTCAAACTTGTCCCAAAGGTCCCCAGTGTTCCCAGCTCACTGTCCCTTCCTGCTGCTGAGGTGGAGCAGGTGAAGGTGGCATGTGACAGTTTGTTGTTACCTGATGCTCTTCTCCCGTGTTGTTGTCCCCGTGGCAACACCAGCGACGATTTGCCACCTCACCGTGCCTGACGCACGTTAGCTGCCTTTACACCTGCCGGATAATTGCGCCCACGCTCGCCTCAAGATCGGGCATGTGAGCTTCAGCCAGGCTGGGAACAGCTCCACTGGAGCAAAAAATCCGGTTAAAGGGAGAAGCAGAGCGGGCGGTGAGCTGCTGAGTCATTCCCCTGCCCTCCTGGGATAGCCTGACACCAACGCAGAGGATCAAAGGTGAGGTGACCTTGTGCACAGGAGGTGAGGCAAAGTCCTCCTCGGGCTGGAATGTGCATTAGCTCTGGAATGCAGACAAGCAAACACTGCCTCTATTAGCAGCTTTAGGCAGGGGTCTAAGATCCTCTGTCCAAGGGGGAAAAGCTCCACATGTGGAAATACTCCCATCACCTGTGACTCAGGTGCTCAGAGAGGATATTCTAGGATCTGTTCTGACCAGAGATGTGGTTAGTCTGGGTGATGTTTAGTTTTGGTCCACTCTGTTTTGAAGCTGGGCGAAGCTCTTGGAAAGCCTCAAAACCTCTCTTTAATTTGCTAAATAGGGAACTTTCATCTCATCCTGTAATTCCACAGTTCTCATTATGATCTCCAAAGAAACATTAAAGTGGTTGTGTTTCAGATTATTGTTTCGCATCCCATCTCCCACTCTGTTTATTCAGTGGACTAAATATCAAGACTGTTATTTCTGGATGTGAATCCCTGGTTCTGCCTTTGCTGATTTCTATGCCCCCTTCTGGCCTTGGTAATTAAACTAAGCAAGCTTTTGGCTACTTTTAGAGGATTTTCTGGCAAGGCCTGTTTCACTGCCTTTTCACCTGGATCCAAAGGAACAAAGCCCAGTGCTGTTTGCCACCTCTTCCATTTCTCTGAAAGGTGTAGGACAGAGAACACAAAGGTGTTGGCCGAGATGAAAGAAGGACTCCTGTTGTCTGGTTAGATCCCGTGTTTAGTTTTGGGCTTACAGGTGCTGCTACATGGTCAGATTCATCTCTCCTAACTTCAAATGTCTGCAACGTGGACATTTACTTTTGAATAGTCATCCTGGTCTCCCTTTACAGTCCAGCAATGTGCCTCACCCTAATGTAGACATTTGCAACACTCGCCCTGTTGGGTTATGCCCTTAAAACCCCTAGTTGTCTTCCTGGACTCTAGTGGGGTCTATCAAATAAGTTCAGAGACAGACATTTACAGCTGAGGTATTCACGTTTGGTTAAAGAACCTCAGGTTTAGAGTCTAGTTTTTACTGGATCTCAGATTTTAAAACAAACCTCTGTTCAGTCTATTTTTCCTTCCCTAAGTCACTTTGGAGATGGGTTTATCCTCTTTCAAAGATATGATGTGGGCTCAGTCCCTAAAAGTCTGCAAATATGGCTCTTCACAGAAGTCATGCTTTCACAGGTTTCTTGCCTTGGGGCATACCTGTCTTTCCAACCATCCTCTAGGACGTATTCTTAACAGACTACAAGTGGGATGATGGTTCTTCTTTCCATCATTTCATGGGACACCACCACTGACCAGTACATCCATGAACAAAGAAGCCACCAGGGCAGAAAGCCCAGATGGACGTCCACATTCCCCAAAGTTACCCTGTAAGAGGGACTTTTGACCAGGCCATGTAGTGTTAGGACAAGAGGAAATAAGCCTAAATGGGCAGAGGTCAAGTTTAGATGGGTTATTAGGAAGAAATTCTTCCCTGTGAGGGTTGTGAGCCCCTGGCACAGGGTGCCCAGAGAAGCTGTGGCTGCCCCCAAATCCCTGGAAGTGTCCAAGGCCAGGCTGGTCAGGGCTTGGAGCAACCTGGGATAGTGAAGGTGTCCCTGCAGGGACAATCCAGTCCCCATGGCAGGGGGTTGGAATGAGATCATCTTTAAGGTCCCTTCCAACCCAAATAATTTCCTGTTTCTGTGATGTACTCATGAGTGAATGTACTTCAAGAACAGGAGGGCAGCATCTGGATCATGCCTCATGACACACTGTGGGATCCTTGGGATGAAAGAAGCTGCATAAACATAAACTATCTCCATTGATTATAAATGACAAGGAAAGGGAAATTTAAATTTGTGTGATTTAAAGCAGTGCCAGCTCTGGTTCTGCAGTAGATAAGCAGAGCTGGAACTGTTGGTCAAACAGTGCTGCTCACCCTTCACTGCTCATGTTCAGATGAAATGCAGGGGAAGGATATTTTTTCTATCAATGCCACAGAGATCTGAGTGTTCCTGTATGTCTTTCCTACAGAGATAAAGACATGGACACTGCTGACATGTTACATTCCCCTTATCTGGGGTGATTGTGCAATCCCACTGGTGTAAATCTCCTGCTTCCTAGCGTGATGCAAGCAAGCTCAGCCTCTGCAAAGAGTGGAGGCAGCTTGGCATGGCCCTGCCCCCAACAAAGCAAGAGGTGTGACTTGTCAGCAGGAAAATCATGGAAGCGATTCTGCAGGAGGTGACAAAAGGTTGGAAGTTAATGCAGGACTTTCCAAGAAAGCTCCATGCAGTCTCCACAGCAATTCCTCCTCTCGCTGTGTGTCTAATGTAAGGCAACAAGAGACCGACTTGCTCAGCTGGGCAACCTCCTGAAATTCTGGGCAGGGCTGTCACGCCGCAGGCTGCTGCTACATCATCCATCTTTGGAAATAGAGGCCCATCAGGAGCACTTCCAGATGGTGTATTTCCAGGTCCTGCTGACCGGGGGCTCTGGGAGTGATTTTTCACCTCATGCAGCTTCAGGGGAATAAATCAGTGACCAAGTGTTGCTTTGGATCCCCCATGTTAGCAGGACACGAGGCTGGCAGGTTCGAGATGGGACCTGTGTGATCTCTGTGTCCTTCCAGAAGCAACCAGAAGCCAGGTGAGATACACCAGGGCATCCCAAAGGGCTTGAAATGCCTGCGTTTAGGCACCTGTCTTCCTTCCTGCACATCTACACCCTCTGTCTCTCTCAGAGCTGGGCTGTTTTTGCAGCAGTGACATAAGTTCTTTCAAGGTGGGGTTTAGCCAAACTGTTTTAGACACCTGCTTTAGTGAGTTGTTCCCTAAACACCACGGACTGTCATAACTAGACTTCTGTGACTGTGAAGGGAACTCAAATTTAGACATCTACATGCAATCAGCCAAACTCCATCGCCGATCTGGTCTGTCTCACTCTGACATTAACTTAATACCAAGAAAACAGCAATCCACGGACCTGATTTTGCTTGTAATTACAGCAGTGTTGATGAGATTAGATACAGAACCGCCGCTTGGCAGTTGTCCCCCAAAGTAAGTTCTGACAGATCTTCATTATGGTAATGTTTTCATGGCTACTTTTGTAAAAACAAGAGTTTCAGTTAAGAGTTATTTGTTTGGATTCAGGCCAATTGCGAGCGGCGTCAGTTTTAACAGGGTGTCCCATGATGCTTTCAGTTACAATGAGGTGAATAAGAGATGTTTTGGTTTGCTAGCGATGCTGAAAGATAATTGCACACGTCTATATTGTTCCTGATCTAATAAAAAAGTTTCGCACCATCCCAGAGAAAACATTTCAATTCACTCCTTGAGGATTTTTCGCGTTAAGAAGAAAAACAGAGCGAAAGGAAATCTCTGAACAAAGACGCGTTTCATAGTGAAATCCATCTCAAGCAACTTATGTTTTTTAACTCTAAATGAATTCACTTGGCAAAACTGACAGAAATTCAAAGTGTTGCTGCTTTCTTTCACCAGAAAAAGCATGTATCCCCCCCAAAACACACCCACGCTGTTGCAGCTGCGGTGCTCTAAAATCCACAGGGCTTTGGACCCTTGCTGGCAGGGCTGGAGGGCCTGGGGTGATCCCTGCAGGATTTTGACAGCAGGCTGACAAAGGGCCCTTGGATGCCTTCCCTCCATGATACTTCCACAAGGTAAATGTTCCTGGTATTATTTGCAACACAGTCATATGTCACAGCAAATGCCAGGTACAATAAGACCCAGACAGAAAAACAGTATAAATAGATCAGGGAATTCCTGGCATTCGTTCTGGAGCAGTTTGGGACTGGAACAAGTGAAAAAACACAATTTTTCATAAAGGGAAGTTTCCTGTAAGTAAAAGAAAAATCTCCCCCATTTCTCCCCTCCCTTCTTTCTCTAGATTTTTCACCAGGGAGAATTTGACTGCTCCAAGTGAGTTGAACCAGAATTTCATTTTGCTGAACTGGCCTGATTTGGGATGCAAACCACCTCTGAAAGGCTGAAATTTCCCATGGGAGCGGAAATTTTCCGAATTTTGCTCATCTCTGGTTACTGCTTGCACAGAAATGGCCTAAAGCAAACAAACAGCCCTCTCCTGGAGCAGCCAGCAGAGCAGCCTGGTAAGTAGGTTAATTTGGCTGGGGTTCCCGGGTGGCAGCTCCTCGTCCTCTCTCCTGCCTGGGGAAACCTGTGCAGTGATCGGCTCTGCAGACAGGGCAGTGACAAGCCTCCCTTCAAGGCAAAAATAAACTTCCACATTTTTAAACTCAGAGATCCTTCCCTTCAAGAATCATTCCCACCCCAGGGCAGGCTGGTGTGGCCTGACACAGCTCTGCTGGCCTCAACAGAGCACCCCAGATAAAGGATCACCTCCTTCTAGATGTGAAAATATTCCATTTGAGAACAAAGCCAAGTCCTCAAAGGATTTTTGGTAGGCTCTACAAAGCAGCTGATAGCCCAGATGGGAATTCATAGCTGTGGTTGGTTGCTGAGAGCCTGCCAGCTGGTGATGCATCCCCGTTGGTGAGGTATCAGCATGCCATTGGTGAGGAGCAGCAAACGTGCCAAGGCTGGGAGCCTGGGGGGATGAGAGATGGACACGTGTGAGAGGCTCTGGATGGAGACAGCTGGTTCCTCCTCGCTGCCTCTGCCTCCAGCACACGACTGCAAGGAGACATCATCCTCCAAAGCTGCTGAGAGGCTGGGGCAGGGCAGCTGTGGGGCAGCTGGTGGGGAGAGCTGGACCCCAGGTGCAGTGCTGGGAGGTTTCTTCCATATCCACAGGGCAGGGGATGTAGCGTCAAGCGATTGCCCCGTCTTGCAGCAAAGAGAGATGTGCCCTCTGAGCACTGCACTGTGGTCCTGAGGTGTTCACAGCCTGCCATGCCAACCTTCAGCCTTCCTGCAGCCCTTACTTCCCTTCTCATCTGGGGAGGGAAAAGTGCCCTGCAAACAATTAACACTCAAAATCCCCCAGTGAACTAGGGAAGAATTATTTCCTCATTTTTACCTGTCTGGAAAATGACACAGAAATTAATTGACTTCTTCAAGGTCACTCAAAGAGTCAGTGGGAGATTTGAAAATGAGACCCAGGAGTCCTGACTGCTGGTCTTTTCTAACCACTAGATACCTAACTTCAATTGCTAGAGAACCTGCTCTTAGGCTTTACAATTTTGATTAAAGATTTAAAAAATACCAAAGTTTAAAGGAAAAATAATTCACTACAACTTTACCAAGTGATGTGTGACCGGGCACAGCCCCTCCGGGAATACAGCAGTGTTGAAGAAGAGCTGCCCAGCTCGGTGCTCTGCGTACACATGAGGTCCCAGGCTCGATGCCAACAGACACAGGCACAGGTCTGGCTCCTGCCACCACAGGCAGCTCAGGTGGCTGCCAGGGCTCTGCTTGTCCACATCCAGAAAATGAGGTCCTGAACTGAAGCAGCAGCAAGCTGTGTCTACTCCTCGTGCTGGGCTTTGGTTGTGTTATGTGTTCAAAAGCAATTTAGCTGCTGAAGATGAACAACCAGGGCTTTGAGAGTAAAACACGGAGTTCAGTGGGTGCATCTCCTGCTCTGAGTGCAGAAGCAGAGCAGTGAGTCGGCTCCTGGCTTAAAAATCATCCTGTGAGGGCAAGAAAGCACCTTCTACCATGCTCCTCATGCCCTTCCCTGGGCTCCCACCCCATGGCCCTGCGCTCCCTCAGCAACCCATTTCTGATGTCTCCTCATTTCTTCTCCCACCGGTGCACAGAGACCCCCTCCCACCCCCACCACGGCTCTGTCTTTGGGACAGCCCAGCCCCACAGGTGCCCCATAGCAAGGACAATGAGGGGAGCAACCATCCCCTTCATCTGCTCTTGCCTGCTCTGACCTCCCTGGAATCACCACCTCCCACCCCTCCATCACCATCAACGTAACCTATGCCAGCAAGCGGCCCAGCAGCCTGACTCACTGTTACCCTCTAGTGCTGGACCAGCTGGGAGACAGGCATCTCCTGGAGAGCCCAGTGCTCCAGGCAGCGCTGGCTTGTCCTCTGTGCTCCCAGACACCCAAAATTCAAGTCCTGGCCCCAGTGACTCATTGCAGGGTGCTGACTTTCAGCCCCTTCGTGGTTTGCCTGGCCACTTTCTCTGCTCTTACATCCCAGACGGGCAGATTTGTCACCCAGCTGTTGGTAGTTTGGACAAGCCCTTTGGTTCACTTGATTATGTACCAGCTGTAGGTTTTGTTCTTCCTTCCTTTTTATTCAAGGATCTCTCTGTCATCTTGAGTTTTGTCCTCCAGACCTCGTTTGCTGTGGTTTTAGTGGAGGGACCAGTAGCAGGCTTGCCCACGGAGAGGCTGACGGTAAAACGCCTGCCAGGAACAATTAGGGAAAACTTGTTCTGTTGGAAACTCCTATTTTTATAGGGAAAGCACTGTGGGTGAGAGGGACCAGAGTTTGCTCCCAGTCTGTGCCAGTAAGAGCTCAGACTCAGGAAGATGGCGCAAATATTAAAGCCCTCTTGATTTTTCTCTGCAGTCTCTGAGAATATTGACATCGGTTTTCAAGGGACTGGGATTTTCCCTCTCTGTTGGGAAAGGTGGGGTTGAACAATTTTAGAGCAGTCTTTGTGGACAGGCCTGAAGACAGCCCGTGGGGCTAGGAACAGAGTGCTAGGATCTGGCCAGGGTGGAGTGAGAGGCTCTAAAGGGGGATGGCTTTCCTGAGGAGAGTGGAGAAAAAGAATCCCTTGCAGCAACAGCAGTTCTAACCCATCTCTCTGCTTCCAGGGGAAGAGGGTTAGCATTTTTCCCTAGCAGGATTTGTCAGTGTTGGGCATCCAAATTAGAAGCCTTCTTGCCCTAACCAGGCCACAGCCCCGAATGCCAATGATTCACCACTGGAAATACTGGTAAAGCTACTTTCCTTTTCACGGGTTTCCGTTTCTTTTCTTTCTTAATGAGTGCCGCCAATTCCTTATTTCACACATGCCAACATGGATTATAACTTGCTCCTCTGAAAAGAGGCCAACAGCCACATTGGCCACGGGCTTGGCGCTGTGTAATCAAGAGCTTTCTCTGGCTCCTGACACATTTGGACCTGTTTTTCTGATAAGCTGAGCTTGTTTATGGCCATGCATGAAACGCAGCTTGTGGTTTTCTGTCCTAGTGCATCTTGTTTGACTGTATTTTAACTTCACTGAGTGTTCCCGTTGATAGAATAAACATTGGTATTCATATAAATTGTTTACCCTTTGAGATCCTGTGATAAAGCACAGGAAAAGTGTCATGCCTGCACTAATGAACTGAGCAAAGCAAACATCCTGGATGATAGGTAAGGATCATTTGGAAATTTTATGGCCAGAAACAAAGTCTTCGAATCTGAGCGTTTGTGTACACACACACCACGAAAACTCACCCCCGTATTTATGCAATGTATCCAGCAATGCATTCTTGAGTAATGTGTGTGTTCCTGGAAAACATACAGGGCACTGTTCACTTGTCTAAATGGAGGTGTATGGCGGCTTTTTGGGATGCTGTGAGAATCTGAGGCATCCACGCAAATCTGGCAGGAAATGATGCAGGCCTACAGGCTCCCTCCCTCTTGGAGCAGCTGCTGAAAGCTGGGCAAGATAGCCCCAAGACCCTCCAGGGGTGTGAGACAGCCGTGAGTTGTCAGCAGGGCTGAGGTCTCTGCATGTTATGAAGGGTAGAGTTCAGAGATGGAGACACAGCTGAATTGCAGTGTCTGCAGGATGGCGTCCAGTGAGCAGTAGGTGCCTGTCCATCCTGTCCATGGACCCCAGGGAGTGATTCCTTCGGCCAGAAGAACAGCACTCCTGGCTGCATTAGGAGGGACTCAGGTTTCTGAGCACTGGCATCTTTTACTTTGTGATATGCTCCAGCCTGTCCCAGCCAGCACATGCCACGGATTCCTCTGGCATCTGCAGTGGCAGACATGACAAAGGACTTAACGGAGGCCCAAGTCTGGATGACATCAAATTCCTGAGAGATGAAGGTCTCCATAGGTGCTTTATCTTGTCAGCTGGTAGGTATGTGTGCACATACCCAATACAGCCAAGGAGCACTGGGCACTCAGCTTGGAAACGGAGCTGAGCACCACAATTGGAGTTCATCTCTCCTAACTAGACATTTATAATACAGTTATAGCTAACGTGGCCTCTCCCAGCTCCTTTTACCATAGGTGGTAGGAGACGTGCACTCCAAGGGCACAATTCATCTGCCCACTTTTAGAAGTGTCCTCTAGAGAGATAAGAATAACCTCCTGGTTCTCCTGAGCACACTGACTAGAACTCCCCAGGGTCTAAATGTGCACATCAAGACAGAGTTAGTGTTGTCTTTTCCCTGTGGATACAGGCATTAATCAGAAGAATTGCATCTTCAGGACATAGACAGTCCACCAATTCCTTTGATAGATATTGTCTGTGACTGGTAATTGTCTCATCTGAATTTGCCTGGCTCAGTTTATGTCCTGCTTCTCTTCTGCAGATTGAAGGATCCTTCAGCACTGCAGTGAGTCACATATTCTGATCTTCCCATTGATAAAATGAAGAGCTGGAGCTGCTCAAGGCTTTGACAGATTGCTTAAAATCCTTGAGAACTGAGATAAGATATGATTGAGCACATTGTTTCCATCAAGGAGGACAAATGGAGCAAATTATTAAGTAATTCTGTGTTATAACTGCCTTAATAGCCTGATCATGGCACAGCCATCTATGACAAATCAGAGCAAAGCTACGTGCAAGCAGCTCATGGATGGGAGAGTTTGTGGAAGTGTGTGTGTCCAAAGAGAGTCAGAAGGACCAGAAAAATGGAGGGAGAATATCCAGGGGATGTAGTCACAGGAATGCTGGTAGGATTTGCTGAGAACATGGAGAGAAGGGGCACAATAATTAATCTTTCTTTCACATCTTGAGCTATCTGGAAAATGGACTGGAGCTTTGAATTCAGAAACAACCTTCAGTTCTTTTTCATAATTTCTAGAGGAAGAAAAAGGACAGAATTGCTCTGCGGGGGTCTTGATCCTAGTATAAGTTCTCCTGGTGGAACATGGAGTTGCTGTGCCTCAGTTTCTCCGTCTGCACAGTGGGGCTGTGGGATGCTACTGAGCATCTCTTCAGCTGTGGAGGTCTACCTGGTCTAACTCAGACCTCTGATGGTGTAAATCAATTCCTGCGGTACTTACTGACAGGGATTCCTGTCTGCAGCTTGCAGAGCAGCCAGACATTCCCATGCAACATGAATCCCACCCCTGGGGCAAAATCCACCGCCAAATCTATGAGCAGGAGAGGGTCTTCCTTGCTGGAAACTTCCCAGTGTTACCCTGGAGGGTGGAAAACAAAAGAGCACCACACACCGCTCTGTTTCTGGGCAGAGTTTGGTTGAATTTTAAACAGCCTCATTCTAATGTCCCCCCATGATGGCAAATGTCACTTGTGAAGTGTGTAATTTGTGCCTGCAGCCTCGTGTCACTCCGCTCTCACGCAGACGTGTGCTCCCTGCTGTTCCCTCCTCTGCGCTGGCAGGATGTGGGTTTGGCAGCATCTCAGTGAAGCACCCACAGATCCGGGGCCCCATCCATGGCAAGGCTGGGAGAGCCAAATGTCCCCATGGCACCCGTGGTGAGCCCGAATGTCCCCGCTGCGCCCATGGTGACCTCTGTGCACGCACGGCTCAGGGCACTGCTGGCACCAGGTGTCTGCATCGTCCACATCACCGGCTGTTGGGGCCCGTGAGCTTGCAGGGTCTGCGGGGGGAGAGAGTTCCTGCTTTTCTTGGGCAGATATCCCTTCCTTTGGCCTTGGGCTCATGTTCTCCCTGGCTGACAGACCGTTCCTCCCTCCCTCGGTGCTGGCGGCACAGACGGTGCTCGCAGCACCCTCTTTCCCAGCCTGGCCTTGCAGCCATCCCTTCTCTGACTAGAAAGATGACGCTGCTGGTTGTTCTGCCTCCTACAAACCTCACCTGTGCTGCGAGGGAGCTGTGAGACCCGTGGGAAGCCCTTGGCACCTCATGTTGTGGCCTATTACAACGAGAGACCCTTTGCAGGTCTTCAACGCGGCGCTGGCGTCACGATGACAGTGCTGGGGTGGGCAGCTGTGGTGCTCACTGTGCTGCACACTCCTGGGCATGCCCGGGTTCACCTCAGCATTAGGCAAGTGCTTCTTCTGTTGGAATCATTTAAATATCAAAGAAAAGCCCCAGTCCTCAACTATCTGGTCTTTTCTCACGGTGAAACCTCAGCAGAGCTGAATAACTGCGTGGCTCCATCCAACTAAAAAAGTGTTAAACAAGTGTTTCATCATTTTGGGAAGCGAAACTTGAGCTTCTGCAGTGAACCAGCCCAGCAGATGCCTTCTGAAGCCTGTTTGTAACCTAAGCTGGCACATGGCTGGAGGTCAGGGAGACGTCTGTGAGTGTGCCCTGATGAATGAGAGTCAGGAACCACTGGTGGGTGACCCTGTGAGGCAACTCAGTTGCTGACTGAATTTCAAAGACAACATGAATGAAAGGCTCTGTGGCAGTCTCTAGAAACACCTACCTGGACTAAGGCCCCATTTACCAACCAAGAATAATGAAATTGTACACCTTTTAGAAGGCTCTTCAAGAACTGCTTGTGCTAAGTATTTTACAAAAGCCAAATACTGCTATTATTATTTATTCCAACATCAGAAATGCGTCCACACCTTGTAGGCAATGGATGCCACCACAGAGACCTGTCAATTCCATCAGCTAAATGATGGCGTATCCCTGGAGTAAGAAGGAGTATCCATGCCTCCCTAGCTGTGCAGTGTGTATCTGAGTGATTCACTCAAGGCTACCCAGCAATATGTGGATGAGGCAGGATTGATTTAAGTGCCACAGCCCTCGAGGCTGTGCCTGCACTGAAGATCAGGTTAGCAGAGCAAAGCAACCCTTGCAGAGAAGGTCTTGGTCCTGTCTTGTCTCCTTGCAGATCTGTGGTCATGCTGGGCAGTGAGTCTGTGGCCAGTGAGTTTCCTTCTGTAGCCCTCATAACAATATTTTATTCTTTTTTTTCAGCCCAGTCTAAGCTTCTGCATCCCTGCTGGAACCCAGCCCATGCATGTAAACACCTGTGACAGAGAAAAAAGTTTCCTCTAGAATATTTTCGGGATCTAAAGTATTTTAATAGGTTCTTCTACACCCTCTTCTTTTAGGTGAAATGTACCCTTTGAACTTACATTGGGAAAGGAACAAAACATTTCCGTTTGAAAGCCTGAAACCGGGTGAGGGACACCGGGCTTGCCCAGCCCCGAAGTATGCGAACAGGGAAAGAGCCGGGTTCTCATTGGATCTAACGCCTGTCCTTAATTAGACACGCTTTAATCTGCGGTGATTAAGGAAATGGGAGCTCAGTGGGAAGAGGGAAGGTGCTGGGCACCGTGGTGAGTCATGTCCTCGGTGTCTCTGCCGCCGGTGCCAGCCCGAGGGTGGCAGGAGCAGCGGATGCTCCTGCCCGCAGTCCTCAGGCAGCACCGGGCTGAGAGGCTGGAAAAGCTTGTCCTGCTGGGGGTTTGGTCAGACAGTTAAGAGAGGCCTTCAATTTTCAGGCACGTCAACCTCATGTGTTCCACGAAGGGCAATGAAAAAGAGTTTTGTGTCCCAGGTTCACCAAACCTTGCAAATCCCTTGATGGCTCTGCTCCTGCTCCTGCTCCTGCTGGAAATGTTTGACACCAGATCAGCTGACATCAGACCTAGATCTGTAGAAGGAAATCAAGGTGGGGTTTTTTTTGTCTGAGGAAGTATTTTTCCTAAAAGTAGTTTGTCACTGTTCAACACACAGACACACACACTTTGGTGAGAAGGCATGAACTGTTTATTAAAAAATCTGACTCCACTTTATATAGTATTTCTACAAAGGCCAGGGATTGGGGGAGAAGGTTGACACCTCTCCCCATCCTATTGGTCAAGACAACTGTCCATCAGCTGTCCATAACTCTAAAACAAAGAATGTAAACTACCTTGAATTAAGGAAAACATTGCTTCTATTTGTAACACCCGTGTGTGAGAAACAACCTAAGAACTATGAACTGTGAGACACAAAGAGAAGCTGAAAAATCAGGGCGACAATAGTTTTTTCAAGCACTTTGTGTTTTCTTATTGCATTGCTGGACATCTTTAAAAACCAATGAGTTAAGCAAGGACCCTCTTTGCAAGGCTTTTTTTTCTATTCCACTCTGTGTTGTAGATCTGCTCTTCAATGGGTGCACTCATAAATAAATCCTCCCTTTGTCCTCTCCTCCTTTAAGCCAACCCAAGGGAACTAGATAGCACTTTATCAAGCCATTATTAAAGTGATAGTGATGATGGAGAGCTGTGGTGTAGGAACAGATTGCCCAATTTTCTTAGAGCAATGGAGATGTGTGTGTCATTAATAAAACATCTTGTTGTATGGTTTTTAATTATTTTTCCCATCTCAGTGGAGATCGTTACCTCTGCTCACATGAAAGAGCAGATAACTTGATGAAGGTTCTTGTAATAAGCATTGTTGGAGCCATCATCTGCCAGAGCATGTTGGTAATTAATGGTTTGTTTAAATTCCAGTGCATAATTGTCTTTGCGTTCTTGACTGTGGCTACTGCTTGGATCCTAATGGGACATCTGTAGGGAAAGCAGGAGTGCAGTGGGGGTTTAATTAATCACAAATGCTCATCAGCCAGGTAAGCCTCAGTGGTGTCACATCCCAGAGGTGCCACTTGGGGAACGGCTGCTGTCGCTCAAGGAAACAGAAGCTCCTTGCTGGGCATCTGGGCTGGGGTCTTCCAGCAATTTACAGTGCCATGGATTTAGGGGTAGGACTAAAGACCTTCTGAGCTAAGATCAATGGGATTTTTTTTTTCTGGTGGCTTCTCCAAACACTAAACACCATCCTGTGTGACAGCACAAGGTGCCTGTACAGGTAGGATGAGGAGATCTGATTCTACTAAATATTTTCTGGACCAGCTGGCATCTTGCTCTTTCAGCCCTCAGTCCAGCTGGGACTGGGCCGCAAACCACTGCCCTTACTGGGATTTTTCTCCTCTACAGAACAGCATGGGAAGATCTTTGTCCCTTGTCCTTGCTGCAGCCCTGCAAATTATTTGCACCCTTTTCACCTGGTTTTACTGTGAGATCTGAAATACCTGCTCCTGTGCTCCCCACTCCCAACTCTGATGCTTGGTGAAGGGGATAAGTGCAGATGTAAAAAAGGGCTTCTGAGCCTTGTAAATATGGAAGAGATTTTGAAAACATGATCCATGCACAGCTTGAAATTCTTAGAACATGTGAAAAACAAGCTAAAACTTAAAATGGCAGTGACATACATTTTGGGAGATGCAAATCCTGAGGAGAGGAAAGGGACCAAGGGGTCTGCTGACACTGCTCTGGGGACAAAGGGTCGTGGCATTAGCTGTGTCAGGACTGTCACTTTGCAGCCAGTAAAGCATTTAGTACAATTGCAACATGACAAATCCTGAAGTGCAAAGCTAATTTCAGTAAATGACAATTGCTAGATGGGTGCACATCCTCACTGAAGAGGTTAACACTGTTAGCTGAGCAATAAAAGCATCGCTGGAAACCTCACTCTCTCTGTGCCTAGAGAGTAAACAGTGAGAGATTCCTCCCTGGAAGGTGTCTGTGCCACAGGAGGCAATGGCTAGTGCTGGCATCTCAAACAGTAAATAGAGGTTTTTATACCTCAGTGGCTTAACTGCACATAGGAGCTTTCGTAGTTCTCTCCTGTCACCAGTTCTCACGCTTTAGGACAGAAAGAATCCTGATGTCGGGAAGGGACCTCTCCTCCACTGCCAGAGGTCCCCACGGGTGACCAAGGACAAGGTGCCTCATGTAAAACTCCCCCCTAAACATCCACTACCAATCCCTGACAGATATTTAACTTCTCAGCCAAAATGTTGAGTAGCTGCTGATTCCAAGATGACAACTGAGTGGCTCAGGATCGTATTGTTGATTATTTTTGGGAAGCCCCCTGTTACTGTGCTGACAGCCTAGAAGGAGTGAGGTTGCTACCTTAAATGCCTTTGGACACTTCTGTGTGTGAAAATGTGCTGTGTTTCAGGCTCCCCTGGCACCCAGCTGTGGCCCCGAGCCAGGGGAGCAGCACAAAATTATTCCAAATGATGACTGGGAAGAGGGTGAGCATCACCAGTGGTGACTGCGGGTGAGCACCTCAACTCACAGGATGGAGGTGTACAAAATATCCAGCTTGTCAGGGGTGCTTCCATCACCTTCTTTGGGATGTTCCCAGGGAAACTGGAGCTCTGGACGTGTTGGGATGGTGGAAAGTCAGAGAACTTGTCCTTTGAGAGATCACCAAGCAAGGATCCCTTTGTGAGTTACCACGGGGGAGTCAGCTTGCAGAACAAGGCCTAAATTTAGCTGCTTTTGAGTCACAGAATCCTAGAACAGTTTAGGTTTGAAGGAACCTTAAAGATCATGTCATTCCAACTCCCCTGCCATGGGCAGGGACACCTTCCAGCAGACCAGGTTGCTCAGAGCCCCATCCAGCCTGGCCTTGGACACTTCCAGGGATGGCAAGGAACAGCAGCATCTCTCTCCCTCTCAGGCACCCGTGGCTTCTCTCTTGTGTTAACTGTCATCCTCCTCCTGTTTCTGCAAACGCTGTAATTCGAAAATAGAAAAAGGAGAAGAATGAAACAAAACAACGGCTTAAAAAGCCCTGGGGGAAAAAAACAACAAAAAAAGGGAACCTAAGATATAATTATGCCTCCTGGATGATATTTTCCTCTGGAAAAATACTAAACACGTTCATGTGATGTTCTGGTGTACAAGTATCTGCAGCGCGTCCCGCCCTAGCTCTCTCTCTTCCTCCCTCTCCCTCGCTCTGTGTTCCAGGGGCTGCCAGCACGTTCTGCAGGCAGCTCCGGAGAGCTCAGAGGAGACCCTGCAGCGCTGCTGGGCTCGCATTTAGGGAGCACTCCACAAACGCCACTCCACGAAACCCACGCAACCTGCTCACAGCGTTTTTTAAAAATTACACTTTGAACCCTCTTTTCACCCTAATTTCCAGCTCGTTTCTGAGAAGCTTTGACGGAGCAGAGGCACTAAAGGGCTCGCAGGTGCTGAGCCATCCCTGACCCCTTTCCCCTGAAGGTGGACAAGCCCCGGGAGCTCAGAGCCAGGCGAGAGCAATTCCTTGCGGGGTGGCGGAGGGATGCGAGCCCAGGGCTTGGATCTGCGGGACAGAACGCCACGGTTTAAGCCAGGTCTAAGAGAATATAGGCAGCTCCTGCCCATGAGCAGACAATCCATCCCCTCGGCTACGCTCGCCCCTGCTCTCATTCCCTGCCGGATCAACCCCGCTGCTGATCGCGCTGCCAAAGCTCTGTGGGAAATTCCCTCCGCCGGCCTGGGGAGGCTTCTCCTGACACACTCCTGGGGTTAAAGCATCCCCGGCTTAATTTATTCGCTCTTTTCAGACCCGGGACCTGCGCTTTCTCTTTCACTTCTCCCCCGAGAGAGGTTTGCAGTAGCTGAAATTCAAACCCTGCAGCAAATCACCATGTTTTGCACTAATTTAACACGAAGGTTCGGGTACTCAAACATTTCTCCAGTCTTTGAGCACAGAAATGGCCTTTTTTTTTTTTCCCCTTTGCCACCATCTCCTCTGTTATTCAAACCCCGTTCCGAAAAATTTGAGGAATGAGCCATGTTGCTTGTTCCCTTCTGGCACATTTCATATTTGAAGAGCAGTTTTTCCACCATGTTGCAGAAAAAGACTCACCACTGGGCAGAGGCTCCCGAGAACCCAAGCTGGACATAAGGCTGGTGAGAAAACCTGAAAGAAGATTTGTGTCCCAAAAAGCAGAGTTTAAGCGCAGGATGTTTGCAAATCTCAGATTTGGGGATCTGATCACAGCTCTGATGCTGACCTGTGGGGTGAAACCGCAGCACAGGAGGCTCAAGTCCTCCACAAGGGTTAGAGGACCCCATAAGGACGCAGGTTTTGTGTAAATCTCTTTTTTTCTATTAAAAACTGAAGCCTCACATCTGACACAACACTTCTGAGGCATCATTTTCTTTTAGGTAACTCTTAACCTGTCAGAAAAAGAGACAAAAAAAGAGCAGACCTTTCCCCAAATATGGTGTAGCTCAGTGAAAAGTCAGACCCCTCCAAAAAATGGAGATGCCAATACAAAATAGGAAAAGGAATGTTTTCATCTTTTTAAAAGTATTTTTTTTACCCGTTATTTTGAAAAGGTGCTTAAAATCAACCAAAGGCTCTTCCTTCCAGCTGCAAAGGTGTCATCCTAAATTAAAGCTCCCATGAAAATTCAAGCTGCCTTGTCCTCATGGAGGTTTTAAATTGAATTAGTCAACTGAATTAGGAATGCTCTTTGCTTTTCTGTGTTTGGTAGTGGCTGATAAGCCTGCAGCCACAGAGAAGCCTGGGTTTGATCCCAGCTGCTGCATTCCTGTGTGTGGAATTGGTTAACCATGTGCAGGAGAGCCCTTCTGAGCCAGGCCCATATTTCCTCCATAAATGATACTTGTGACAAATACCTGGTGTCATTGATATTCCATTAGTTTCCTTCAGTGAAAGATCAGACAGCTTTAAAAAGCCAATAAATTCCCAGAGATTGTCTCTGAAAGGGAAAGAAAAAAGATTCCTTGGCAGGCCACACACCATTAAGCCCGAGCAGTGAGCAGTGTTTTATGGTTAGCAGGGCTGAGGTCACTACTTTTGGATGGGTGCAATTAAGATTCACTGAAGCTACCAAAACCCCACTATTCTTCAGGTGCTGGGGCAAAGACACCTTGTTCAGACAGCAGCAGCCTCAGCTTGGAGGAGGGATGTTCTGCACTGCTGCAGCTCCAGGCTGTGCTGACCCTTGGGTGCTCCTCCCAGGGCTTAGAGGTACAAACCAGCACAGATCCCAATTTTTTTTTTTTTTTAGAGCTTTATGAAGATCCAGGGAAATCTTTGAAGCCAGAGATTCTGCTTGCCTTGCAGACCAGAGGCCATTGTTAAAAGGGGTTTTGGAGTGCTGTTAAAACTCTGCGGCTGACAACGTGCCCACCTTGTGGTCACCACGTCTCTGTCACTCCAGAAGAATGTCTCAAAGCCACGTGGCTTTCTTATTTTGTATGCAGACAATCCCTATGTGCAGTATGAAATGGCAGCAGCTTCCTCATTGCCCAATGGGTTCAGAAAATCTGGATATTGTCAGGTTTTGGGTACCATATCCTGACATTTGGGTGTCCTTCCATCCATCTGTCTGTTGAAATGATTTCCCCAGATCTTGCTCTAGCTGCAATCCTTCAGCAAGTCCTTTGTTCCCACTATTCTGCTTATGCCTGAAAAAATTATGTTATTCATGCAAAAATTATCTTTTAGCCATTTGCACCCAGACTTTGAATTTCAAGAGACATTGATTAGGCTTTTTGGGGTTTGATGATTTTAATTTTTTTTTTACATATTATATTCTACAGGTAAACCAAATCTTTATAGCTAAATACCAGAATAAATGAATATGCAGAATTTCTTTTTTCTCCAAATGAATGCTTTGATGAATGACTCATTCCCTTTGTTACAGGAGGATTGTTGGAGCTCTGGTGTTTTCAGGCTCTGAGCTAGGCAAGGTTGGGAGGAGGAGTTATTGTCTTTTATTAGACTAGATGATATAGTTGGAAAAAAAATCAGGCAGGATTTCAGGCATGTGATCCTTTCCTTCAGGTTTGGAGCTGCTTTTGCTGCCTTCAAGCTGACTGCAAGTTAAAAACAATCGTTGCAATATTTGACTGGCTTGAGCCAAAGTCAGTGCAGTTGTCCTCAGCTTTTCCTCCTGACCTGGAAAAAGAGTCCTGGAGTTCTGTGCCAGCATCACCTCACGCTAAAGCTCTTTATCATTTCATCCATTAAATGATAGCAGCCCCTTTGAATATATTTACCCACATGTCTGTTTGGCTTCCAGTTGCTCCCTTATACCTGATAAATAAAGTCAATTGGAGATAATGAATGGCATTTCAGCCTTCTTCCTTCCGTCGTTTGGATGGAGACCCAACCTTCAGGTAATTCCAGTCCCATAAAACATTTGCACAGGAGGAAAAGGAGGGAGGGGCAGATACTGTGATTCAAAACTTCCCTCTGAAATAATATGGGGGGGGCGAAATCCCCAGGTTGACAAACCTCTGAGTAAACCTATTGGGGAATCCCTCTCTCAGAGCAGATGATGGGGCTGGAAAACTTTTCTAGCTGGGGAAGGAACAGCACGATGAGGAGACACCCTGGGGTTGGGGCTGGGGTGTGCTGCGGCTGGGCGAGGGGCAGCCAAGTGTTTTGCACCTCCCTGGCTGCCAGGAGGAAAACTTCCAGCCCCCATCATGATACCCATGATACCCCACTAACAGGAGGCTGTGGGTGATGCTGCCCCCAGGGAAGACGCTGCCCGATGGATTTTGGGGAAGATAACCAAGCAGACCCCCAAAACCCTTAGGGTTTGCACAGGCACTGGTGTTTTTCAGGCAAGGGGTCTGCTCTGGGCCAAGCCAGGCTCTGCCTGTTTGTTTCAGCCTGGCTGGGTGTGGGAACGCTTTCCTCCCCCTCTCCCACTGCATCTGAGTCAGAAAATGTTTGAAAATCCCAGGTTTCTGCCGTCTCCTGCCTCTCCCGCTCTGGGTAACAGGAGGCTGAAGGAGAAGCAAACAAAGGCTTCCTTATGCTCTGGAGAGCTGATGGGTCATGAAGCAGCAACTCCTCCTCTTCTCCTGCTGCCCTCCCGGGAATTTGGCCTCTCCATTGTCTGCAGCAGTTCCAGGCACATTAAAGGCCTCCTTGGTGTGGCTGTCACATCCCAGCCAGGGCTGGGGCTGAGAGAGGGCTGTTTTTATCAATTATCCAAGCTGCAGAACACGTCTGAGCCCTTTGCTGTGCCCGTGGTCCGTGCGCTCGCTGCTGGGCTTGGATGGGTGAAGAGGCCACAAAGCCAGGGAAAAAGGCACTGCAGGCATCTTGTTATCCTGCTCATCTGCGCCTGTGTGCTCACTCCTGTCTTAAAATCGTCTTGCAAGTTTGTTGGAGGCAGAGTTTCCCTTTTTTCGGAATGTTTGTGTGGCAGCGAGCCCTGCAGGACCCTGCTCTGTGTGCAGGAAGCATCATTTCAACTGCAACAGTGCCACTGTACAGCTGTGAGTCCAAGGGACAGAGGATGGCAGGTGGTTTATTTCCAAAATCCATTGCTAAAGCAGATCTGACCTCATCACAGTCTGCAGTTTCCTCATGAGGAGAAGAGGAGGAGCAGGCACTGGTCTCTGACCAGTGACAGGAGCTGAGGGAATGGCCGAGAGAGCTTTAGGTTGGATTTTAGGAAAAGGTTCTTCCCCAAGAGGGTGGTGGGGTACTGAACAGGCTCCCCAGGGAAATGGTCACAGCACCAAGCCTGATGAGACTGGATTTAAATAAAGGGAAAGACATCTGAGGGTCTACAGAAGGCAGAGCAAATCTGGGACTCCTTTTCTCAGCCTCTCAGAACTCCCATCGGCAAGCAGGGACCAACCCTTGCTATTTTGCTTTTTTTTTTTTCTTCAAATAGTGGCTCAGATGCATGAGGAACTGCACCAAGCTCCTGCTGCAGCACTGGGTTGTCATAAGAATGCAGGGAAAAAATGACAGGCTCTAGGCAGAGTCCCTGTGCATGCTCAGGTTGGCACCTGGGAGAGATGAGGAGAAGCATTTCCAAGAGATCTGCTGGGGACCTTTTTGAAAGCGTTTTCAAGCCCATGACCTTGTCAGTAGAGCTTCCAAACCCTGTGATGGCCAACAAACCTTCATCCCTGTGCAGTGTCCTCATCTTCTTTATATAAACTCGAGCCCCAGGCGAGGGCAGTTGGCCAAGCAAACACACACAAATTCCTTCCTTCCCTGCTTCCAGCCTGCGCTCTGCTCAATGCACGGGCCCGACATGGGGCCTTGGAGAGAAAGGTCAGGACCATTTGGTGTCCTCTTACTTTGGCTAGTGGAAAGGTGTCTCTGGCTGTGCAGCCTTCTAAAAATAAGCCAGGCTTGCAGAGAGGTTTTGCTCCTCCACCTCGCACAGGAATAAAAGGATAGGAGAGGTAGGCAAGGTGTCGGGCGACGGAGGTGTCCAAAAGTGCTGCCACGCTGCTTCCCTCCAAACCACACATATGCTTCCTCCTTTGTGCGAGCATCCTGCATGCTGAGAGAGGGGCAGGGAGGGAAGGAGAGGCCTCAGAAAGCCTCTCTTGCCACTGGCATGGAATGCAGACCCGCGGGAGGGGCCACAAATGGATTCCTGCCCTGGTGAGCAGGCTGGCAGCAGGGCCTGGGGGTGGGCAGGGTGCCACCACGGCTGTAGTAGGGACACAGAGCAGTGACAGCAGGCTGAGAGGGGCTTTGAGTGACCACATTTTGGGGGAGACCTCCTGTGAGAGAGCCATGGGCTGGTCCGAGCAATAACAGCTCCTGCACAGGGGAGCTGCTGGGTCGGGACAGATGCAGGGAAGATACAGGGGGAAATCCTTTGGGAACAGGTCTGCTGGCCAGGGGCAGCCCCTAGGACAGGTCACCAAGGGAGATTTCAGGGCTTTAACTCCTGCAGGACTTTGAGGGGTCCAACAGCACAGAGCAGGTTGCAGAGGTGGCCGCAGCACTGATATTTCAGGTCCTGGCAAGGATCTCCCGCCACCAGAGCTGGCCAGTACAAACCAGTTCACTTCAGTGCTCATCTTCATCACTTTTTTTTTTTTTCGTTTGGCTTACCATGCAAATATGTCCTGTGACAGCACTTCTCCAGTGATTTTGAATACTGAATCCAGCTTGATGTTCTATGAAAGGCATTTCTCACTTGACTTTTCCCAGGCAATCCTGCCTCGACCAATTAATTGCTCATCTAAGCAAGCCCACAAAGTGTGACAAAGTCGGCAAGAGACTGGAAAAATGTGCCAGAAAACTGCGGATTTACCCTGGATTTCAAAATCAGGAGAGTGTTTCCATCATGTTTACGGAGAGCTTGGAAGTTTTCATCCTGAATGCTGCATGTGGGTCCCCTGGGTAGAAGGAGGGGGATTTCAACCCAAAGGAGTGTGAAGGTGGTCACAGGAATGGAGAGCCAACCCTAGGAGAAGGAACTAAATTCTCGTGGTATTGCAGATGGATTTTAGTCATTATATGAGCAGTACCGTATTTTATGGCTGCCTAAAACAGCTGATCGTGGGATTTGAGAAATCACTGGCCATATATTCTACACTGTAATCAGGAATTAATCTGGCCAACTGCCCACAGCTCTGTGATTGCATCTCTCCAAGAGCCCTAGAGTATTCCTTGAGGTCTGGGTGGATGGCAAACCCTGAGAGCAGTCATCATTCTCTGACAAAGCAGAGCAAGAGATGGTGACGATAAATAAAGTGGAGGTCAATCCAATTTCCTGTGATGGGCCGTTTGTGAGAGGGAAGGGGTTTGTCTGTGTGAGAACCACCTGACATTGTCCAGGCAACCACCCTGTTAACCATCCCCTCCTTCAACAGGTAAAGGTGTAAATGTGCCTATCCAAACCCAGCTGGGATTTCATATCTGCAATGCAAGTCCAGCTCAGGAGCTATGGAAGTGAATTTCAGGAAGACACAGTGTTGGGCCTCTGGATGTGTGTGAGCCAAAACCTGGGGAAAACCTGTTTATGGGAGAGGAAACTAAGAGCTCTTCACTCGGTTCCTTCTGGGTAACTGCTGTGCTGTAGATCAAATCTGCCCGACAGCACAGCAGCACTGGCAGCACTGGTGCTTACACTGGAGGACAATTCATCCAGCCTGGCTCAGCTGAAGAGTAATAAAAAATAAAAGCCTTAGTGATAGCCTGGGAAGGCTGCTGTCTCCCCAGGAAAACAAAAAATTTTGCTAAGAACCTTCTTGCCCCCCTGTTTTTGACACTAATCACCAGGAAAGGCACCGTGCTGGGCTGTGATTGCAGCTGTCATCCCAGCTCCGAGTTTGGGCCACTTGTTCTGCCTGTCACTGTCTCCTCTCTGTAAGATGGGGAGATTCTTTAATGGCTTTAAGCTGAAAGGGGGTAGATTTAAATTGGAACAGATTGCTGGGGGATGTTGTTGAAGCCCCATCCCTGGAAGTGTCTGGGCTGGATGGGGCTTGGAACAACCTGGGATAATGGAAGGTGTCCCTGCCCCTGGCAGGGGATGGAACTGGATGGTCTTTAAGGTTTCTCCCAACCCAAACCTTTCTGTAATTCTACGTTTCTATAAATCATACTTACAAAACATTGCAACAAGCATTTGACAACCACAGAATGATCTTATGAAATGTGAGTGTTGGGTTGACTTGGATGATGTCCTAACCAACATTCATCTCCCAAACAAAACTGAGGTGAGCCAACTGCTCTTCAGGCTATAAACAATAGCTGTGGTGGGCAGGAAGTAATGCAGGCAACACTTCCAATTCACAGCTCAGCCATCACTTAGAAAACACCTTTGGTCATGACCGAATGAAGCTCCTAAAAGCTGATTTGATTCTTCCTTGCTCCTCAGCCCCTACGTGCTGCTGGAAACCCGTTTGTGTTGTGCTCTGCAGAGAAAGGGGGAAAGGCAGCCAAGGGAAGCAGTGCAAAATCTGCCTCTGGAGGTTCATTTCGCAGGGAGCTGCAGGGACTTTCACACACGTAAAGAAACTTACTAATAATAAACAGAGTCATCTGGAACATTCCTACATGCTGGGTAGGGGTTAGCGCTTCCAAGTCAGGGAAATCTAGCAGATGAGGAGAGAGGGACTGTGAGGATAAACGGGAATGTTGGCGTAGGGCTGTACCCAGAGGCTTGAATCTCTGGAGGACGGGATGGGGAATTGCCTGCCCCCGATTCAGGAGAGCCAGCCCAGAGATCAGAGCCAACAAAGGCTGTTATTGCTGGCAAGAGCAATGAAATTAAAGAGATGTTTCACTATCCATCATCAGGTGTGTCAGTTTTCAACACTTAACGAATGCAAGTTAAAGCCTTTCTCGGCTGCATTTCCAGTCATTGGCTTTTAATTTCGGGCACAAAGGAGGGAATTACATTGGAAGTACTGCAGGTGAGATTTCCTCCCTCCTGCCACACATTTCCGAGGCAATGCATCAGTAATGAGACTTCATGGGCAGCGCCTTCCTCGCCAAAGCAGAATAATTAATTCAGTTCTTTACCTGGTTGCTTGTCCAAAATCACTCTGGGGTAATGAGATAGAGACTATGCCAGTCCTTCCCTCTGGTATGTGACAGCCAAATGCCACAGACCAGATCACATCACCACCTCTCCTTGCCGAGCTGGGATGTCTGAGGGGCAGGGAACCGTGCTGAGATCTCCCCACTAGCCTGTGGCTTGTGCTCAGCCTCTCCAGGTGTGGTCCCAGGCTTTTCTTTGGCGTGCCAGGCTGAGGAATGCATCCATGGGGCACATGTCAGCTCAGCTCAGCCCGGGCAGTGTTGAAGAAACTCTGCTGCAGCCTTTGCCGTAGTGCTAAGCCCCTGAGTGAAGAAATGAACAGAACCACACAGAGGGTGAGAGCAGCAGCGCATGGAGCATGGGAGGACTGAAAAAAAGAGCCCCTTCGCTTTCACATGAATGTGTGTCAGAGGGAGATACAGGCTCCTTTTTGGCATTTGTCAGGCAACAGCAGTTTCTCAAGGCAGCATCATATGGATTTTCCTTTTATAACCATCTCTCTCGTGGAAATCCCCATTGGTCCCTGCTATTCCAGCAAAGGAGAGTGTCTAATTCAGCTCATTTTCCCCCAGGAAGATCCAGCTGATTGTGCAATAGCAATGTGTACCAGCACGTTAATGGCGCTTGGCACCTTCCTGGGCTGCACGGGAGGCAGGGGATATTGCTGTCATTATGGAATTAGTCATGCTGGAAACACCGCGGGGTTTGTTTAATCCAAGGAGAAAAGAAAAGGAATTGGTGGGGTGGGGTGAACAGAGGCAACAACGGCAGCTTTCTGAGCCAGACAGAGAGGGAGCCAGGGCAGGACCTGGCACCTTTGCCAGTGAGGGGATGTCCCAGCAGCTCCCCGTGTTCCGGGTGCCTGGGGGTCTCCGTGGGTTTCAGGCTGCAGTCTGGGGGTTTTTCACCATGCAGGACCCCAAGAGCTGTCTGGCTGGATTCTAGCAGGTATAAAACAGTCAGGTCACTGCAGAGCCCCATGGGAGGAGTGGTCTGGAGGGAGAGACCCTGCCTTGCTGACTGAGGGGACACACAGAGGTTTTCTGGAGAACCCGTGGTCACGCACTGGGGATGCTCTTCTGTTGATGAGGAGAGGAAGGTCCAGGCCAGTGCTCCCTGCTCTGCTGCTCTCCAGCTTTCATTGCAACCCTGCTCCACAGTCTGGCGTTCTGCAGGTCCCCTCTGCCTCCCCAGGCCTCTCTGGGGTCAGGCACCATTGCCACACACTTCCCCTCACATCCTCTCCCCTGGAAATAAGGGCACAGCCTGAGGTGATCAGCCCAGTGACCTGGGGCTGAGCCCTGGCTCCTGACCACCTCCTGTCCCAAAGAAGAGCAGTGCTGGCTGCAGGTGCCCCATGAGGTGCACCCAGCTCCTTCTGATGAGGACATCTCTTCAGGTGAGCTTGCAGCAGCCCTGACCCACTCTCACTCCACTGGCTCTTCATCCCACCTGGCCTTCGGGCACCTCTGTTTCACAGCTGCAGTTGTGTGCAAGCCCTCCCCATGGCACCGCGGGTGTGCTCAGTGCCAAGGCACAGCTGGGATCGTGCCAGCTGGAGATTGTCTGCCTCCAATCTCCTCCTCCCAAGCCAAGATTTAATGGTTTTGCAGCAAACTCTGTGCCTGCCTGTCCCCCACCTGTGCCTGCAGAAGTGCTGCTTAGATTTCATGTGCTGTCAGGGGGCTTCAAATGCTGCCAGCTGAGCTGGCCCTCACAGGCCCAGGAGAGGATTGGTCTGGACTGAATCAATGCACAGACAGGTCCCTAAAGCTGCTGTGAGACACTCAGCCCAGAGGAAACCCTGCCACGTGTAATGCAGGCCAGAAGTCTTGGCCTAAGGAGAAGGGATGTCTGTTCCTCCTTCAGCCAGCTGCCCACACCATATCCCCTCCCATGAGTTTTCCTGCTGGGTGCAAGGTCCTGACAAGGGACATTTTCTACCAGTTGCTCCTGGTGCCTCGAGAAAATGTCTGGAGCAAGCCTGGCTGTGTGGTGGAGCATGTCCCACCCCTCTCATTTTTGAGGGACGTGGAGCAGAGCTCCCACCAGCAGCCTCCCTCCCTCACCCGTGGCGAGGGGGAAGCAAGACGTGGTGGGGATGTGCTCTCCCTGCTGCTGGGTACTGCTAATTAACATAAGAAACAGAACCAGAGGCTATGAGGCATCGAACCAGAGTGTAATTAGCTACATGGGATTTGCTAAGTGTCTCAGCAGTCCCGACAACAAGCAGGGAACCTCAGGGCCAGCCTCTGTCAAGGAGCTGCTGTATGACAGCAGAGCCCCCCGAGGGGTGCTCAGTGCTGCCCTGGGTCCTCCTCTGCATGGTCCAAGGCTGTGTTGGGATGTGTGGAATGGCCAAGCCCCTTCTCCCCACCCCGGGTTGCCAACAGCACAGACATTTCTATCCTCCTTGTTGCCACTTATTTAATATTTATGCACCCAAGTGCTCAGGAATACCCCAACAGTTCAAATGCTCAGAAGTCCAGAGCTCTGCCGAGATATTTTGCTGCCTGTGCTTCCTTTCCCTCCTTTCCTCCTTTGCACTGGGCCCTGCAAAGGTGCTGTCCCTGGGACAGTCAGTGGGGGTGGAAGCACCCAGCTGGTGTCGAGGTGTCTCCTTGTCACCTCCATCTGCTCCTCCCAGGCACAGGGGGAGGGATTCCCTGGTGGGATTTCATCCTCTCCCTTTCCGGGGCATGGAGATCTCGTAAATGCCAAGAAGAAGGTGTCCAAAACATACCAGGTGAATCACACCTCCAGAAGCCCCTGACCTTGCCCACTGAGCACCCAGTGGCATGCACAGGTGTCCATGGGCAGACCTAGACAGGTTGTCACACCCCCTCGGGACTTGGGGACTTCAGCTAACGTGCCCCAAGGTAGAAAATATTTTATGCTGCTTCTGGTCTTCATGCTCACCTTGTGATAGGCTGGATTTAAATGTTCCTGGTTGAATCTATCCTTTGGTGGGATAATAAACCCACCCCCTCGAATCTCTAAAGGCTTTGGAAGCCACAGACAAAGGGATCTCTCCTCAAGAGGCTAAACCAGAGGCAGTAGGACACCTCCTCTTTTGGATTAGCCAAAAGGGGACAAAAATAGCCTCAATCCCACCGGAAGCCTGAACCTGGGTTGTGATTCATGCCCTGGCTGGCTGCCCACGAGGTTTGCACAGGAATTTGTGAGTGGAGCTGTTGGGTTTCTGGCCCCAGCCACCCTGAGTGCCTGCAGGAAGGATGAACCCTTCCTGAAACATGCCAAGGCTTGGAAAGGAGCATCACGTCAGGCCTGGCAGGAGGAACCTGCTCCAAACATAATGCAGCTTCTGTTCAAGGCTCCCTTTTCTATTTTTACATGTGTGGAGTGGTGTAAAATGTGCTCTTTTATTTTGCTTGTAATGAAACCCTGCATGCAATGAAACACAAAGGAAAACACTGGAGCCACGCTGGAAAAGGGGTGATGGGGAGAGAGAAAACAAGGCAGCAACCAGAAATCTGTTATCTGCTGATGATATTAGAGGAGATGTTTGGTGGTGTCGCTGCTCTGTGTGTGCTCTCCTGCTTCCAGCCTGGCAGCCCTTGCCTGTTCTCCAGGAAAAAGGAATCAAAATGACTCACAGGAGTAATGCTGAGCCATTGAGCAACACCAGGGCCTTCATGGCGAGGATCTGGGGTGAGTGGGACAAACCCTGTGACAGCTTTGGCACTGAAACAATTCTCTTTCACAGGGCTTCTTGCACTTTTAGGCATCTTCTTCCCTATCCTAATGGAAGAGAAACAGATCTGTATGGCCAGAGACCAAGAAAGCCCCGAACAAGGGGAAAAAAGTGATATTCACTTGCTTAATATTTGATAAAATCCAGTTCTGTCTGAGCTCAGGGTGATTTGGTTTAACCACAGTGCTCAGGAGAGATTTTTTACATGATTTTGCAGACAGAGGCTGAGTCTCCAGGGTCATGCTGTTATCTCATGAGCAATCACTCTTGTCCATGCTGGGGTAAATGAGAAAAAGTTTGGGATGAGGGAAGGGGCTCCAGGTGCAAGGGAAACCCCAGGGATGGTTTTGAATGGCAACTGATTGCCTGCATTGAGATTTGCCCTAAGGGTGAGATGTAAGTGCTCATCTCCTTTGCACACAGGGTGGGAGATTGTTTAATTGTCCACCTCACATCCCGCAAAAATTAATAACAAAATTTCCTTGGGCAGCAAAGCTTCATCTTTTCCCCATTCCCTGTGCTTGCAGTAAATAAAAGCTGCTCCCTGCTGCTCCTCTCTCCTCCCTGATCTCTGGTGTTTCTCAGCCCTGACCTCACCCCAGAGTTCTGCAGCTGGAGGCAAAGAAGGTGGGATGGGGCTTTCTGCAGGACAGATGCCACAGGGGAAGACAGCACATGTGGCTGGGGTGGGACTCACTTTCCAGCTGGAGGCACAGCACTGGGGCCCCTGTGTGGGCTCTCATCTCTCAAACCCTCTTTGCTTCTTCTCTTTTTGGGAGAGAGGAGCTTCCACCTCCCTCTGCAGGGCGAGATCTCACCTGAGGTGATGGTCACCCAGTGGGCAGGCCTGAGCCTTGGTATTTTGGTAACTAATGGACTGAGTGACTGCAAATCCAGTCAGTTCTAAACTCAGCAAGGACCATGGGTCTCTGCTCTGCCCTTGGCACTCTGGGAATTGAGGAGCAGGGACTGGTCAACAGCTACAGCTTCATTTTGCTGAGGATGATGGTGTAGCTCACTGCATTGGTCTAACACCAGGAGAGTCCTGGAAGAGCCTTTTAATCTTGGCTTTTAAAGGCTTTTGTCTCTGTGTTAAAAGCGCATCTGCTGTGTCTGTGTCACCTAACCAAGATCAGGGCTGGAGCCTGGGCCCCTGTGATCATCCACAGCCGATCCACAGCATGTGTGCTGTCCCAGAACATTCATTCCCCTCGCAGGAGGTGCCCACTGTCGCTCCCAAAGTGCAGGCACGACACTGCAGCTCTGTTTGGGACAGTGGGAAGGTCAGCCAGGTAAAAATGTTGGGTACAGACTCACCTCTACATGGGAAAACAGCATTTTCCCCAAAGTGAGCCAAGGACATTATCCCCCTGCAGAATTGCCTGGGCTTTGAGAGTAGATGGATGTTTTGGGAACTATGATCCAAGGTGAAAATAAAGCAGAAAAAAACAACCTAGGAGCCAAGCCCAGTGGAGTTCTTTAGTGCCTCATTAACCTCCTGAATGCTGTGTCCAATCTGCCCGGAAACACAGAAAATTTCCCCTCTAAATTAAGCATCAACCATAAAACTCCTGGCAGGGACCTGGCCACCAAGGCTAGCTTTGTCTCTGCCACCCATGTCCTAAATCACTGGTGCTGAGCTCCACTCACACACCTCCTGAATCAGCTTTATTTGTTAGTGTAAAAACCCAAACAAGAACTGGAATAAACTTTTGATATATAAAAAAATGATAATATTATAATATAATAATATAGATAATGTATTATTATAATATAATAATATAATATAAATCTATAAATAAATTATTTAGGTCTAGGTTGGGTTGTTGCAATGGAATGGGCAGAGCGTGGGCATCTGCTGGGGCACTGAGGGCAAGGGGTTCATCCCAGCATCCCCTCCCATGGCTGGTGTGAGGCTGGGTGAGACCCTGCAACTCACAGGCTGCTTATGGCCACTGCTCATCCCCTAAATCTTCTGTCAGAGGGAATTTTTGAAGAGGATTGGGGGGAAAGTCCTCCTGTTTGTTTGTTTGTTCCTTCCTCCCATCTTTGGAGAGAGAGAGAGGATTTTTAGAAGTCAGTCCAACTCCCTTACTGCCTTGCCCGATACATTTCCCCCCATCCTCACTTTGAGGAGGAGTTCAGACAAGTGCCTGGTGCTAAACCCTGGGATGTGGAGGGAGGTACTGGGAATAGGAAAGTGGTGCTTGGAGAGTGCAATGCCACTCCTCCAGCTCTTCCCACGGGGAGACACCAGCACCAGAGGCAGGGATGGGAAGAAGGTGCCCTGAGGAGAGCAGGCACCAGTTCTGGGGATTTGTTGCCCCTGGGTGCTCACAGACTCCCAGCCTCACCTGGGCTCATTCCAAGGGCCTCCATCAGCAGCTCCCCTTCCCGGAGCTGGAAAGGGCAGAGGATTGTTTTTAAGGAGGCTTTGCCTTGCTGGAGGTTTGCCTGGCGTGAGCAGTGCCCTACACCCTCCCTGCAGGCAGGGCTGCCCGCCCTCCCTCAGCCCCTGGAGCACCTGGAGGTGGGGACCCAGCAGGTTTGGGCATAAAATATGGAGATTATGGGTGGATCACTGCCATGCCCCACTTGAGGATGGAGGATCCCTACAGGAAGGCAGGGCCCTGGCACAGAGAAAGGCAGCACAGCCTCCAGCCTCACTCCTGGAGAAGGTTTGTTCTCCCCATCCTCCAGGGCACTGCATGGCACCCACTGGGCTCTGACCTCCTTCCTCCAACTGAGCAGCAAGGCTGCATATTTCAAAGGCTCCTTCCCCCCACTCCTTCCCAAGGGCCCAGGGTATGATTCAGCCCGTCCCAAAGCAGGGCAGAGGATTCACATCCTCCAGGCACCTGTATCTCCTCATCAGCTCCAACGGGAGCCTGGGATGGAAGCTGACCTGACCATCCTTGGGTGCTGGATCAGGTCCTTCCCACTCTGGAAAACTGAGCAGGACCCTGGCCTTGCAGGAATTGAAACTACTGGGTTGGAGGGTGATCTTGCAAGGTGCAGCATGTGCTGGAAAACCACCAGTTCTGCTGGATTTGGGGCTGCTCTGTGCCCTGACTGCCTCATCCATTAATCCATGCAGCCTGACAGGACATACCCTGTTTAAATCTGCTACCCAGCTTTAATTTTTCATGTTTCTTATGCTGCATTTTTTTTTCCCTGAGAAATTATTTAGGCAGATGGCTGAGCTTGATATTAATACACTTATTTCAACATTTGCAGAGAGCATCTGTTAGGGAAAAAAAACCCCTAAGTTCTGCAGGTTTAAAAAAAATTTTTTTTTTTCATCTTCAATTCCAAGAATCTCAGAAGACGACCACCCCTTCTAAGACTGCTGACAATTTTTATTTATTATACCAGTAAGATGGCACTCCACTGAAATGTCAGTTACTAGCAGATGATTTGGAAGGGGAGAGGGAAATGAATGTGTGTGTTAGAGAACTGATCAAGTCTAGACAAAAAAAAAAAGGGAAACTTTGAAAAGCAAGATCCTCAAAGGGTGGCCTAGACGAAGCTGCTGAGAAATTACATTTTTTCTCTCAGAGAAGATCTGACAGTTTGTCTAAATCGCACATACCTCTTTCTTCCCTGGTAAAATAACCTCCTACAATAATTTTAGGTTATTAATTTTTGGGCTAGCCACAATAAAAATAAAACCTCATGATGTGGTTCATGTGAAGAAGGAGCCATTCCCTTCTGTCCAAACCCGCTGGGTCCCCTCCCTATTAAACCCCCAGTGCCCATGCTCTACTTCTACCCAAACAACTGTCCTGATGCTGAGTTATTTTATTTCTCCCTTTTATGACATATGGAGCAAAGTCAAATAGCAAATATCTTTCTGATGTTTTCAGCTGGCCTCCACAGCACGAGGTCTGTCCTGATGAGCTTTAATAACAATGTCTGCCCATCCCTGAGAGCTGTAGGTCAGGCTCAGCTCTCAACCCAGACGTGCATTTGTGTAATTGCCGCTGCAAAAGGCTTTCTCTCTGCTTTAATGCCACGCGGGTTTGAGGAGGTGGCTGTTTGTGCCTTCAGTTTTTACTCTGTCTCCCTCATTATTCCCACTCAAGCTGCGCAGAGGGTGCAGCCAGGCAGCCAAGCCCCACTTTTTCACTTGTCATGGAGATTGATCTCAGCTGAAGTGGAGTCACCCAACCTACAGCCACGTTGATCCTGGGCAGTATCTTTGATTTGGAGTCACTCTGGATTTGGAGCTTCACGTTGCAAGGGCCAGAACAGCTTTCGAGCTGAACCTCTGACATGTTTTCCCTTGGTTTGGTGCATCCCTGTATCCTGCGTCACTCCGGTCTGGGCTATTACAGCGAGAGGCAGCGTTATAAATCACAGCATATACATGCTTTAATTATTTTGTCAAAATGATTAATAAGCTCTAACTTTCTGGAAAGTACCAGGCTGTACCCATGGACCGGCCTTTTCTGGTCCTTACCTGTGTTAACTCTGCACCTCTTCCTCCCACATCCCTGCTCAGGGGATGGTGCTTCCCTGGGTTTGGCAGCTCCTTACCTTGGAAACAACTGTGGGAATGGACCTGGCACCGCAGAGATATTTTCCAGCTCGAGCCAATGTGCCACATGCAGCCCCTGCCATCCCCCCCTCCACATTCCCACCCCGGGGTCACTCAGTTTATCCCATAACAAACTTTTCTGGCAGGGTGTCAGCTCAGCCAGAGTAATAAAGATTAACAGCCACGGCTGAGGCAATGCCAAAAATACCTGGCATAGCAGGCTGCATCCCAGAGCACAGGTAAGGGGCTGTGATTTACCTCCCTTGCAGTGAAGGAGGGGGGAGCTGAAGGCGTGCTGCTTTTTGAACATTTTCCTAGTGTTTTTTGCTTTTTAATGACCTGCTTAACCCATGGCTGAAGGGTGTAATTTATGGCTCCGAAATATAACCAGGGGGTTCACGGCCTTCATGCTTTGGCTCCCTCTGCTTTATCACCCGGTTCATTCCTCACAGTTTTGCATGACAGCACAAGGGCTGGGTGCCATGAATGGTATGCAGATAAAAGCAGGGGGGAAAGGCTTTCCCTCAAAGTCCAGCCGCTGGAAGAGTGAAAGGGAGGGGGAGACGGAGGGGAATGTGCTGGGGGAGGCTCTGGAGAAGCTGTGAGATGCCTCTGGAGCAGGCACTGGGAGATGTGCAGAGCGGTGATGGAAACCAAGGGCTGGATGCAGCCCCGCAGACACTGAAGGGCAGGAAAATCCCTTTGGCACTGGGGTGATGGGGGCAGAAGCAGTGGTGGCCACACAGGGGTATCCCATTTACCATCCTCTCTGTGCGGCCATGGGGGTTTGCTCTGGCCTCCCCTGCTCCAGCCTCAGCCCCTGCAAAGTGAACAGACCCTGCAGGAAAGCTGAATCCGGTGCAGGGAAAGGTAAGGAGGCAGCCCTACGCCTTCCTTCATGGCAGCGGTTTGGAGGGTTAGAGTAAAGATGAGTCCCTTTTCCTCATCCTTTGATGGGGAACTCTGCCTTCCCTGCACTGCTCCTCCCTGCTGAACTTCCTCCCCTGCAGTTCCAGCAATTCCTATGCTTAGAAGAGAGGTAACGTGAGGGACTGTCGACATGCCAGAGGACTTGTTTCCTCTGGGGATTTCCAGTCAGGAGCAGAGCAGCAAAGCCTTGGGACCAGTTATCTCCCTGCAGACGGACCCAGAGGAGGCTCCAGCTCATGCCTGGGGGCTGGAGCTGAGGTCCTGCACCTCCTCAGCTTTCCAGCCTGCTGGGGTCCAGGTTTGTCAGCAACAGTGGGGCCAGAGCTTAGTCACAGCACTCTGCTCTGAGCTGTAGGATAAGGTTATTCCTGTATTTCTCACCCCAGCCCCACCACAGACACAATTCCACACCGCTGGAAAACGTTGATTTGTGGATTATCTTGAGGAAGGTCGAGGACAGGCTGTGGAGAGTCATCCATGCCCAGTCCTCTCCCCGATCTCCATATACCCACTCAGAAAATAAAATCACGCCACTTTGCTTCCCTCATGCTTTTCGCAGGAGTCCATACCCAGAAATGCGCTCCCTTGCTCTGTCCATTTCCATAATTAAAGCAATAAGCAGTGGATATGATTTAAATCAAGCCTGAACTCTTGAAAAGCCACCTGTGGTGTTAAAAGCAAGTCAAAAAGTGTGTTAATAGAAGCGTTAACATTTCAGCCTTGCACAGGCAGCGTTAATTATAACATTCCCCATCAGTCAGTGTCCTTCAATGAACAGGCACTGGTGATGGCTTTGGGTCTGCGTGCTGGGCGCAGCAGCAGCACAGGTCAGGAGGGGAACAATGCCAAGCTGGGCAGGCAGAAAGCATGGCAGGGGTGGTCTGATTTGCCAGTTAGACCCCCTAAATAGAGTATCCCACCCTGGGGCCTAGAGCCACTGGCTACCTGCAGGATAAATGGGATTTAAACATATCTTTGGCACATAGAAATCATCCCAGGACAAGAGAGTGGCCTAAAGCATCCTTTAGGGCATCAGTACCACCACCCTGGGGAGAAACTCCTGCAGGCTGTTTGCAGCCTTTGCCACCTCTCCCTCAGGCTGTGTGTCCTGCTGTAGGGCCCCAGTGATCTCCTCTGGCACAACCATGCAGCTGATCCTTCGCTCTTGAAGTCGAGTCCAAGTCATTCATTCCATTTATATATCCTCTCTGACAGGCAGGAGTCATTAAAGGTCTGTGAAGGAGTATTCCAGCAGCAAAATGAGCCCTCTACCATCAGTCACTGCTGTCCCAGGGCTGGTGCTTTGGGGCATTTGAGAACAGTTTGGACCCGTCCTGGCTCTGGAAGAAGTGCAGATGTGTGAGGATGTGCTGTGCCCAGTTCTCCCCTGGGCTGCTGCAAACACCTTCACCCATTTACAGCCTTCCTTTGCCCAAGGACTGGAGAGCTCAGTCTGTGAGCAGCTTGACATTGATACTGCTCAAATAAAAACCAGGAGAGGTTTACATTCACCAGTGCCAAAATGTTAAAACCAAATAAATTTGTCCTGAGTTTACTGTCTGGAAAAGCATTTTTAAATGCTTTGCTTTTCCAGACTGTTGTGATGGGCCTGCTCACATGTGCACACGGACAGGCTCCAAGGAGAAACAACAACACCAGGACCTTCTCAGAAAAACTCTCAATTAACAGGGTGCTTGGCACATGCTTAAAATTAAGCATGTGCTTAAATCCATCCCCCAAGAGCACAACCCTCAAACATAGTGGGGAATCCATCCTGGAGCCAGCCAGTAACGGATTCTCCTGAGCCATCAGCTGGGACTTAAAACATGTCCTCAAGTGCTCTGCGAGGCAGGGGCCAAAGTCCCACTGAGTCAGCTGAGTCTGTGTCTCCATTTTTAATTAAATTCCATTTTTACAGTAGGAAAAAAAAAAAGCTCAAAAGCAGTTGATTAGAGCTTTTTCAGGTCTTTTGATCAGCATGGGACAGAAGAGATGTTCAGTCTGTCATTAAACATCCTCTGATGGCCTCTAGAAGTCATATATCTGTCTTAAAAATGTGTTATATTAGATTTCTCTCTCTTCCATGCTTGCTGCTTCGTGATTTCAACTTCTCCAAGTAAACCCTCAGTGTGTATGGAGGACAGAGCAGCATTTCTGCTTGCTTTGCCCCACAAAGTCTGTGTTCTCCACAGCATAGACCCTGTTTCTGCAGGGTTTTAGGGAGGTGGCATCCTCACCCTCACTATACACACGCAAAATGGGGTGAAGAATAGTCCAAGGGCATGTAAGAGCTGGCAGCACAGCTGGAAATTGGGATGCTTTGGCAGCAAAGCTCACTGCTCGCTCCTCCCTCATAAGACTCTGGTGTCTGCCTGTGTCCATCCATCCCCTTCATTTAGCACCTTAAACTGCTGATATTTCTTGCGGGGAAGGCCTTGTAGGATGTGGAGAGCCTGGTACTTTGACTGTTTCTTTGGTATTGCTTTACCATGACTGATTAAAGCCCTCGATAAGCCCTTCCCTGCCACTTACCACAGAGGCAAATTTGCAGTTTCCATCCTGTCTGCTTTGCCTGTGCTCAGACTCTCCAGGCATCCCCTCACTCGGCACTCATCACTTCCAGTGTATCCACACAGACTTTATATTTCACACTAAGACAGATTGAAAAAACTTCAGTTTCTTGACTGCTGTCCCCTTGGCCTGCCACTAAATATTCTTCATCTTAGGGTATGCTCTTGAAAAGTGTATAGATTCAAGTGCTGCCTCTCAGGGCTGCCATTTAGCTGAGATCTATGTGTTATTATTCATCTCTCCCCAGAAGCCAGTCCCACTCGCTAGCGTGGCTGGATTCCCCTGTTACACATAACGCCTGCCTTTTCCCTGGTGGAGGTGTTATTTATTGCTCTCTTGCCTGGCTGCAGCGAGGATAAAACCATCCCAGCAGCTCCCAGGCTGCTCTGAGAGGTGCAGTGGCCTCATTCCTTGGGACTCCAGCACGAGGTGCGGCTGCCGACGGCAGAGATGGGCTGTGAGCACAGACCATGCCAGACTCACCAGCTTTTCCCAGACTCACCAGGCTTCCCCAGACTCATCAGGTTTGCCAGACTCACCAGGAGACCTTGAATCACCTCTCCCCGCGAGGGTGAGGCAAGGGCTGGTGGTGGTGATGGGATGGGCAGCAGCACCGGAGGGAATTTCTGCCACGGCCGCTGACCACGAGGAGGGTAAGAACTCACTCTTGTTCAGCAGTGCTTTGAATTTCGCTGATGTCAGCGATAAATTCACTCAATCCAGCTCAATAAATACATTTCTGGGATCCCTGAATGCACACAACAGAGTGTGCAAGATGTGTGGACCAAGCATCACGATCAGAAGATGAACCCACCTCCCTTTATCTCCCGCTTGGTCCAGTTGTCTCCTTGGTACTTCTACCTAGAGCAGGGGAAATAATCAGGCAAGCTGCAGGCTGTGAGTCCCCAAAGACTCTGCTCCATGGAGCAGGGATCTTTCATTACAGGAGTAGGCACAGCAACAACCCCTGCTCAATTTAAGCATCCTGTCACCTCCCCAACCTCAGCAGAAGCCAATTCACAGGCCTCTTGCTGCCTTGCTACACTCAGAAACCTTGAAACACCCCGAAATTGTGAGTCAGGGTTTACAGCATCTTGAGATTAAGTGAGGAAACAACATCGCCATCAAATTTTATTTCTAAAAAACAGGATACATGGGGTACTTTGGCTGGCTGACTACCCTAGGCAGGGCTGGGCTGTGTGGTGCAGTGGTGCTTTTCGCTTTTTCAGTGTTCCTTGCAGGGATGAGAGGCTTATAAAATCATCTTAAAAATCAAAATAATGTGTCACACACAAGTTTTCAGCTTCAGGATCCATGGGCTCATCTAAATTAAAAAAACAAACAGATTGGGGGATCTGGGAAACATGACTGGGGAAGCTGGAAAAGCAGACTCCAAATTGTACACAGGCTTGTTATCAAATGCCACCACCCCTAAAACAGACCAAGAGAAGGAAAACCCAGGGAGAGTTAAATCCCTTTGCAGAGCGGAGAAATCCAAGGCCGCAGAGCCCATTGTTCCCCTAGCACATCGATTTGGGATGAATACTTGGAGATACAGTCATTTTCCTGAGCAGGACGTCAGCTGCTTAATGCTTGTTAGTGCTAATGAAAATCATACAGCCCGAGTTGTGCTCCAGCCAGGAATTCCTCTAAGTGCTGCCATCTTCACTGTCATCTCGGGGAAGCTGCAGGAGCAGAGCCTGAAATATTGAACTTTAAATCGGTGCCAGCTTCAAACAAAGCACAGCCATTGCAGAGGATGCAGAGAGGTTTATTGGGTTGCCCTTGAATTTTATCCAGCTGGACAGGGCAGGCCACAGTCACCTGCCTTTGTAATGGTCCCAGTAAAAATAAAAGTGCAGAATTCTCCAGCGGAGTCCTAAGAAAACTCCGGGGTGCCTTGCAGGGGGAGAGCTCTCATCCTGCCACGCACCCATGGGGTTCTTGTCCAACCAGGATGTTAACGCACCAGCCCTGTGCTGGTCTCTGCAGGGGACAGTAAAGCTGGCGGAATCTCCTCCTTAAAATCATGACTCAAACCTTTACCCTTTCTTATCTGCCACGGGCAAGAAGCCAGGTTAAGGATTTGTTGGTCTGGAGTGTCCAGACCACAGAGATCACACATTTCCTCCGCGATCTCGGCCAGTCTATTCACCTCCCGGCCTTAGCTTCCTTACTTTTAAAGCCTAGGCAGTAACAGCCTCTTAGAGGAAGGAAGTGTGAGGATTTGTATGTTAATATTTGTAAGACACTCCAGGGATAAGTTGAGGAGCTCCATAAAAACGTCTAGCAGCGATGAGTGATGATTTTTCTGGGTGTATCTTGAATCCAGCCCAGGCTGCTATTGTTCCCAGAGCACCTGTGGGTACCAAGATGGGGAACACATTCCTCAGCTGCATGAAGATAGGGAAAATGGGAGGCAAAAGGAAAATCTCACATTGTTCCAGTGGGTAAAACTTCTACTCACACGTAAGTATGTAAAATCTGCACTAAAATCTGGATTAATTCCCAAAGATTTTTTCCATTTTTGGTCTATTTCTTCAGTGTTTCCTTTGGTGCCCATGCTGGTAGCTGGCTGTATCTGATGTTTTCCCTCCGCTGTTCCGTGATGAGCAATTTCTGAAGTGTTGTGGCTCTCCTGACAGGTCTCAGCCACAGCTCTCATTTCATGCAGGCGTGGGGCTGAGAGTCCTTGCTTGGTGCGGTTGCTCCCTAGGAAATGGAGCTGAACAGCAAAGGTGTCGAGGGACAGAAACCTGAACTGCCCATTCACGTAACTGGGAAGGGAATTTATTCCAAAACATGCTATTTTAGGCCCTATTTCTGCACTCAAAGAATAAGACCACTGTGAAAAAAGAAGAAGTTTTCACGGAAAAGTGGCTGCCTGTTGGTGGGCAGTAGAAGGTGATCCATGACTTTACTAATGAAGAGGGTGGTGCTCAGGAAACGAAATTTGAAAGTGTTTTCCATTCTAGGAAAGCACTGGAAAAGCCTGGCTCTTGTAATAAGACATTACTTCACTTGCTTTGCTGGGGTGATCTACTGCTTTGCAGAGCCTTGCCTGTGGATGCAGCCACAAGGACAGAGTCGGGAGGAACTTCTCTGCTTGTCCTTCTGGATGAGTTGCCTTTTCATGCACTGATTAAATATGTAGCACTGTGTAAAGCCTGATTTTCTGCATGGCAGCCCGGAAGTCTTAGGCCCAGGGAAAAAAAAGAACATTTATCAAGGACACCTCTTTTACGCCCAGTCCTGGTGGAGGGATCTGCTCTGGGGTGTGATCCTGAGAGTTTGGGAGAAGCTGCAGAAGTGCAGCAGGGCCAAAAGCAAAGCACAGGACCTTGGGATTTTGTCCATCTGCGATGAGAAACCCTGCTCGAGCAGCGAGGAATGGAGAGGCTGTCGTTGCAGATGGCTTGCACGGGCACCTTTGCACTCCCTGCCTCCCTGGCGGGCACGGGCATGCCAACAACCACACAGTCATCTCTTCCTTTGCTGCCAGGGTGGCTTGAGACTGGTGTGAGAGCTCGGCCCTGGCGTGGTGACAGGGGCAGCAAAGCAACGGTGACACCATCCTCGAAAGAGAGAGCTGCTGAGGACATGGGAACTGCTATAAATAGCCTGGTGCTTGCCTGTGAGCCGCGCAGCCTCCACGCAGATGGGCAGAAATTTGCCTCAGGCCCACATCCTGAGAGTCAGGGTTGTTCAGGCTTACCTGTTACAGAGCCAGGAGGCAGAGGAGAGCAGGATTAGGCCAGAATGTTGATTTTTAAGGCTTGTGAAAGGTGGCTGTCAGGCCTTCCGTGTAGATATTTGCACGATGCAAACACCAAACCAGCTGAAGCCCAGGGCAGCCCAATCAGGAGTCCTGGAGGGTACAAGACACGGTCTTCTTGCACTTCGAGGAGACAGCTTGTGGAAACAGATCTGCTCTGGCAGAGGCTGGTTTCTGTAGCTGGGAAGAGTGTGAATCCCAAAGCAGAGAGCCCTCGATGAAGCACAGCTTGCTGCCAAGGATTCCTCCTCCCTCCCCCTCTCCCTCCTCTGAGGCTCAGACACTGGAAATGGTCCTGCTGATTAGACAATGTCAGAGCTGCTGGGCCCGAAGCTGGAACATGGAGTACTGTTCTGATGCCCACGTTTTCAGAAGGAAGTTGAAAAATTGAGGAAGGTGCCAAAAACAGCCACAAGAATGATACACGAGCTGAAAGAAATGGCTTACGCGAGACTCTCGCACAGCTCGAGCTGTTTAGCATTTCGGGAAGAAGATGGAGAGGACATTGTAGCTCATAATTACCTTCTCTTGAACAAAACCAAAACAAAACCAGGTATTAAGTATGTCTTTAATGTATCAGAGAAGCCACAGCAAGAAGTGGTGCTGGAGTGCACAGCCAGCCAAACACCAGCCAGGGAAAAGGATTTGTGTATTCCCCTTAACTGTGAAGGTTAAAACCTCCCTGGGGAGGGAACTGTGCCCCATTTTCTGGGATCCAGGCACAGCATTTTGTGATCATGCCACCAGTTCCTGGGCGCTGGACCTCAGACAGATGGGGTCTGCTGGGTCCTGGAGCTTGGAGGATAAAATACAATGATCCTTTCTGGCTCGGGGCTTTCTCATCATTCCCAGCAAGGCAAGAAGAAGGAGACCAGCTGTTTAGTGGCCACAACCCACACCGCAGATTTACCACTCAAAGCAGGCTTGTATCCTCTGACAGAAAACACCAGCCCAAGGCCTCATCAGCAGCTGCGGACTGATGTTCAAAGGGCTGGTGCCCAAATGTGGTGGGGTGTGACATCAGGTGTTTTTGTGCAATGAGAGACTGCGAACATCAGATGAGTCTTGGTCCTGCTGTGGGCCAGACAGATCACACAGGCCTTTCACCCACCGGTGACAACTTTCTGTGGTGGGACTCCCAAGCTGGTGCCCCCACAAGAGGCCGTGCATGGAGAGCCATTTGCTTTTGCTCCGTGGCCAAAGCGGGGTTGAAAATAACTCCGGGCTTTGTGTGATGCAAACTCAGCAGCAGCCCCCAGAAATAGGCAGGACCCAGTGGCGTGGTTGCACATACCTCTGTGGGGCAGGGCTGGCCTAAAATAAGGGCTGACCAGAACAAGAAAATGACCTACTGGAAACAGCCTGGCCCTGCTCTGCGCGGGCCCCATTTCCACCTGTGTAACGAGGTGTAAAACATTCCCCAGTCGAAACATTAACTTGTTTATATGCTGTCTCTGACTAGGTGTAAATACTTACTCAAGGCACGGACAAGGGAAAAAAAATAATAATAAAAAAGCTTTAAATGCTTTAACATTCAAGAAAAGTACTGTGTGTACCAGGAGTTTCAGTGATCACTCTGGGAGAGCCAAGCGCCTGAGCAAATTAGCCTTGGATCTGAACAACCTTGCAAACGGCTGTCTGAGAGTGAGCAAATACCATGTTATTAAAGACGAATGAAAGTAGCAATTCAACTGAAGAAGACAAAGAGTTTTGCTCATGTAGATGCTTAATAATTTTTTCCTGTGAGTGCTTCTGCGATCAAAGCTGATAAGAACCAAGCCTCCTTTATATTCATCGGCCCTCAAATGATTGTTTAGTGAAGGTCTGATGCAAATTGCACGTGTCACAGTCCCCACCGCTATCTGGAGCCCATGATTCATTTCAGCCTGAAGATTACGGTGCAGTGTGAGGCTTGTTTGTTCAAGAAACGCTCCTGCGCTAACCTTTTTGGAGGGCTCCATTAAACACAGCACTTCCCACTTCATCAAGAATGTGTCTCCTATTTCCAATAAACACAACAGCAAATTAGTTAGGGAGAGGGACCCAAAGAAAACAAACACGCTTGGAACAGAGACTGGGATTTCTGTAGCCTTTGAAATTCAGGGGAGTTTTTGCAGCTGGGGAGCACAACACCAGGCAAGGACCATCTCACATCATCGGGCCGGGCACCTGTGAAAGCCAAGGCCAAGGTGCTGTGCCAGGGCAGAGTTACTCCCCCCATGAGCCCACCAGATTGCTCTGGACGTAGGCAGAAGCCCACGAAAACTTGTGCAAATGTGTTCCATAGGGCTTTAGGCCCCTCTGGGGTACCATATAAATTTCCTTTCAGAAGACCATAAAGAGGCAACATGCTGCCTGCTTTCCCTTCCGTGTGTTTTCCCCCTGAGCCTACTGCCAAGGGAATTATTTCTGTCCAGCAGGCTTCACTGACACTGCTCCTTTGGTGTCACTGCTTGGAGCCCGACTCCTCCACATGGATCTGGTGCTGAGCCCTCACTCCCACCAGCCCTAAATTTCCAGTTGAAGCAATCTCTGTGTGAAGCCTGCTGTGCTCTGGCTCTCGAGATAGCTAATCTTGCCCGGAACTCCTCCTAGCAACAAATATGTTTGTGCCCAATGTGATAGTAAACACGAGAGGTGGAGTGAAAAGCATGCAGAGCCAGGAGAGCTGAAGGAAGGGGCTCCCTATCTTGAGCAGAGTCGCTGGCTTGGTTTCTCTTCTTTTAAGCTTGGGCTGATTTCACGAGGAGAACGAGGCATTCCCTTTCCTTGTCTAAGTGCGTCAGATCTTTAAGTCTCCGTGGGCTCTGCCAGAGGCAGCAGTGGCTGCCATGGACAGGTGGGCAGTGTGGTGCATGCAGCAAACACACAAAACTCCTCTCACCACTTTGCACGCTGTCAGGATCCTGCACCTGTATTCAATCAATCCTAATTCTGCAGCTTTTTCGATGTGGAAGGGCCAGAAGATGGAATCACTTCTTTTTTATGTACTCTGGTCTGGGTATATGGCAATAATTGTTATTATTGTTACACATATAGAGATGTAAACATCTGAAGTGCAAAGCTGTGATTTATGTTTCCAGCACAGCTGGATCCAAGAAACAGAGAATACAGCACATGCTATCAAACCCCGGCTCTCAAAGTCCAACCTCAGAGCTCTGTGCTGATGAAGTTGTGGCCAATCCATCAAGATTAAAGAGGGTCAAGGTCAGATTTACACCCACTGGGTCCAATCAATAGCCAGCTAAGACCATCGATTTCATGGCTGTTCAGCAGAGTGGGATCTCAGAGGCATTGGAGTGGGCAGGTTCTCTCTTGCACTCGCTGCACCAAGTGGCTCAGGGATCTGGGTCTTTATGGCACAGCTGCTTTCCTTCAGCTTCTTCAGGAATTGCATCCCAGGAAGCATGGTGTCCCTGCCCATGGCAGGGGGTTGGAACTAGGTGATCTTTAAGGTCCCTTCCAACCCAAACCATTCTGTGATTCTCTGAAGAAATATAAACCAGACTCCAATAAGATGAACCCACAGACTCTCTGGCCTTTACCCAACTTCTTCCCTGCCTGCCCTGCACTGATGACAGCAGCAAATCTCCATGAGGTTTTGTGGGCACCTGATCCTCTTCCACTGCTCACACCAGGAAGCCCAGCCCAGAACTTTCCTTCAAGGTTTGGCTGAGCCAGTTCAACTCATGACACTGGAAAAAACCCTATTCTTGTGTTTTTTCCTGGCAAAGTTAGTTTTCTCCCTGAAGCTACTCACAGAGGAGTCCAGCAGCCTCAAGGGAAGAGGGAGGACAGCAGAGCTGGGAGTGAGGGAGAGGAGAGAGAGAAGGAGGGACGGGAAGAGAAGCAGGACCTTTGTTTCCTCCCTGGGTCCCAGGTAATGACTTGCCAGTAATTTCTATCTGTGTTCAACATGGGATTACTCACTCCAAGCTACTTTACCTCTTCATATTGTGTGGAGAAGAGTTATTCTCTTGCCCTATTAATAAGAATCTCAATTTGGCTGCTGCCATGCCGGCACTGCTCCTCGGGGCCAGCTGGTTCTTGTCCCAACACAGAGCTGGCCCTGGCATTGCCCCAGGTCTCAGCCATCGCATTTCCCATGGGAGAGGACAGATGTCCACTCCTAACTCTGCTTCTGCCTGCCTTGAACCACAGTGTCACGTGTAGGTGCTGGGTGATGGTGAGGAAAGAAGGGCACAGCACCAAGCCTCCAACCCAGAAAGGAAAACCCTCTAACCAGCTCCAGGCTGCCTCCCATTTCCAACTGGAAAATCTCTTCACTGTACCTTCTCTTCTTTGATCATTAGACCTGCAGCTCCCATGACTTGCAGCTCAGACTCCGGTAATTTGCAGTCACAATTCCCCCCACCCCACCCAAATGCCTCCTCCTCTGGATGTTTTGTCATTAAAAATCTTTCTAACTTTTGGCTAATTGGCAGAGGTTACGTGCATGCTTCAGAAAAGGAGTAAATCATTATAACCTCATGCCTCTGTAGTCGATTATAGATTGTTTTCCCAGCTCAGCTGATTTGGCAGGCGGCGGCGTTGCAGTAAAAAATGAAAGCCTTGAGCCAGCGTGCCTGACGTCTTTGCTCGGGAGCAGCTCAAACCAGAACCCTGCACCTCAGCCCACAGCCCAGTCTGGGGAGGGATGAGTCTGGATGTGAGCCTGTCCCAGGCCTGTGCAGATTGGGCAAGTCTCTTACTCATCCATTTGTTCCCTTTTTCCCCGGTCAGAGACGCAGCTTCTCCAGTGCCACCAGGCTGCTTGGCTCCAGCCCCTTCAGACCATCTCTGCAGGAGGGGATGTTCAGGCGCATCCTCACCCCTGCTTTGCCTCCATTCCTCTTCTTGGCCCTCGGTTTCCCTTCTTTGGTGCAGAGGGAAGATTCCCTCCGACCTGGACCCCACATCGACCTTTGTGTCCGAGAACAAAAGTTTGAGGGCCATCTGGGGTTGGTGTTCACAAAGACTCTTGTTATCTCACATACTCCAAGAATTATTTTAGCAGAGCACTGCAAGTTTTTAGTTAGACATCTCCAGCGACTGTGCAGGGGTTCAAAACCTGGAGAAGCAACAATGCACTGAAGTGTCTGAGTGTCCCTTTGGCCGCTGTCACTAAACAAAAGCTGAACTGTTTCCTAACTCTTTAGAAACCTGAGAAAAACAAGGTATCTGTCCAAAAGGCAGGACTCCGGAGCATGTGCCAGGACATCACTAGGCAATGCCCAAGTGCTCTGTTTACCAGCCCACCACCTGCCAGGGCAGTGCTGATTGTGCAGCCGGGCAGGGAATGACAGAGGGAAGCACTTTGGGAGGCTGCTCAAACCAAGGGCAGGCAGGCAGTGCCTTCCCGACCATCTGCTGTGGAGTTGAGTGTGGTGCAGCACAGAACTGCAGCTGCCCCTGTGGTGGGTTGGGATAAACCAGGATTTCCAGCCTGTTTTGCTCCATGCCAGCTTTCACACGCCAGTTTTTGCTTTCACAGCACATCCTGAGCGTTGTCTGTGCTGGCAAACCACCCACCTTGCATTTTCCCCTCAGACCCCCGTGGAAAGGGCTGGATCACGTTTGGGGGCTTCCTGGGGCACGTCACCAAGGCAGTGCTGGATCACCAGATGGTCTTGGTGCCTCAGAAGAAGTTTCTGTGTGGGCTGGACCTGAGGCTGCATGGTGAAACCTGAAGACCAGAATTCACAGCAGGTCTCAGAGGTGTCTGTGATTGGCATCTGCCAGTTAAAATGGACAAGCTGGGAAATGGCTCCTGACCTGGGATCTCCTGCTGCTTTCGCTGATCTTATAAATGAAAACCTGAATTTTAAGCTTGTCTGTGAAAAAGGTGTATGTCCTTCACCTTACCTGAGGTTCAAGATTTTCATGGATGTAGAAGACCCAAGGGCTCCAGCCGTTTGGCAGGATGCTAAAAGTGCCTCTAGCCCCTGGAAAAGGACCAAACCCAGGCCTCTGAGGCTTTTTGGGAGCAGCCATTCGCTCCACCGTAGGAGTAAAGAATTAAGTAGTTTGGTCCACTTGGCTTATCCAACAGAAAATTACAAGGCATTGAATGTCTTAATATTGATGTATCTGACAGTATCTCTGTGCAGGGAACAATTTTGGAGGACAGGTAGCCCTTGCTGGGCAGTGACCAGAGGGTGAGAGGCAGAGCCAGGAAAAAGCAGGAATGAAATACAATTTTTAACAGCACCAGTGATTAATCAGTGAAAGCGCTTCCTTACGACTGCACACAAAGCCCTTAAATCACGTCTGGATGTTTTTCTGGCTGACAGACTGTAACTCATCCAGAGGTGATGAGCCTTCTGAAGCATTCCCAGATAAAAGGCCCTGAGCAGGAAGAGGTGAGGGGATGCAAAGAGCAGCTCCATCTGTTTCCCCTGGTCCCAAACATGGAGAAGCACAGACCACTCCGGGTTGCCTCCACAGTCAACGAGCCCAGCCTGGGTTTCTTCTCCTAAATCTATCACGTAATTCAGGGCAGAAAAATCTCACCCTAGAAGTGTCTATTTTTCTTCATTAATCATAAAGTGAGTCTGGGGGCAATGGATGCAAGGCACATGGCAGCTTGAGGGTACCTGAGGTTAAGGGAGGAGCATCCTGTCTGTGTCAGGAGCAGGTGGCTCTGCCACAGGATGGGTTTTGTCCTCTCCTCCCCCTCAATTCCATCCTTTCTCTGAGGTTTTCATTCCCCCCTTCTGAAGGGCTTTGAAGAAAATCTTCCTTTGCAAAGGCACTTGGTGAGGCCCTGAGCTCAGTTTGGGATTTTTCCTGTAGGACAGCAATGTCCTAATATTATCCTCAGCACAAAGCACAGGGACACTTCGGGAGGAAAGGAACACAAGGTTCTGCTCTCTCTTATTCAAACACTTCTAAACGGCAATGCCAGTTTTTTTACCAAACCTTTTTTTAGAGGAAAAAAAAAAGGAAAATCGGCTATCCAGAAATGCCTTGTAGATTTGCGTCAGCTTTTGTTGAATTGTCTAAAATAACAACTATTTTTCAAAAAAAAAGAGTCTGTAGGAATTATATTCAATAAAGTCTGATGTTTGCCTTTCAGGATTATAAAATAAAGAAAAAAATATTTCACTTACAATTACTGTCTTGGTTTTAGCGTTTTCCTAATTCTACCTTTTACAAGTGTTTCAAATGTTTCAAAGTTGTCAGAACTCCCTTCATTCCCAGCTACAAGAAATGCTTTCTTCAGCAAGTTTTTTTTTTTCCTGATTAATTGATTGGTTCTCTTCAAATTTTTCTGAGAATTGCATTTCTGGTCAGCTTAAATCTGAACTTTCAGTGAACTATACCAGTCACTGAGCTGCTTTATCAGCTTAATTAGTTAACAAAGTGCTTGTTATCAGTACCACAGGTTTCTTTGACCCAAATTCCTCACACCTAGAAATGTAAATAATACCCCCCTCCAAAATAATTCCTGAAAAAAAATCACATCAACTGATTCACTTTAAACACACCTACTGGGATATATTTCTTTGCCAGTTAATAGTGATTTATTTCAGGCAGTAATTAACCACTCTGTGAGTAAGGAATGTTTTAATTTTTTTTTGTCTGTGACAATGTGTAGTTGTAAAGAGGGATCGATACTGATCCAGCCAAACCGGGAAATAACAACTATTTTTCACTGTTTGCATTTATTGCAAACAGCAATATTTTTTTGCATTTATTTGGAGGTATCCGAGTGCATTGTGTGCCAGCGCATTGTTGATTTAAGGTGATAAAAGATCCACTTAATTTATGGATTTTGGTGACCTTCCTCTCCCTGCTGAGCACGCGTGCACTTATCACAGTGGTGAGCACAGCCCAACCCTCCTCCTGCCCCTGGTAGGGCCTGACCTGGTCTGATTTCCAGGAAAAACTCTGCTAGACTCAATGATCTCAGAGGCCTTGATGATTTTATGATTTTACAGATCCAAATCACTCCATTTTCCCCACCTCAGCACCTGCAACTGGAGCACTCAAAAATCACCTTTTGGGGCAGCTGGGAGGTTTGGAGCTGGCGTGGCTATAGTTTTTCTGTCCTGGTACCACTATATCTGGGTGACACTGGCGTGCAAGAGCTCTGCTCACCCTTGCACCGTGGTAAAACCATGCAGGCAAGCACCATATATCCTTAAAATCCCATATGACCCAGAGGGCAAGAGCCGTACATCCTACAAGAGCCTGTGGAACCCAGCAGGAGAGCCCCATATATCCTAAAAATAGCCCATATAAGCTATGAGGAAAGCACCATATAACCTAAAAAGAGACCTTCTGATGACCCAAGGTACACAGTACTTTTTTCACTCCCTTTTCTACCTTCCTGAGTTTTCTGCAGGGCAGATTGCAGCAACTGCTGCTGTTGGGGAGCTCCTCTCTCCTAAGGAGATCTTTGAAGTAACTCCACATTACCTTCAGTGATAAAATACTCTTTTTTTTTTTCCTTTTGTTTAAATACAGCAGCTGGATATTCTAATCAGATGGTATCAGGTGATCTAAGGTTGTATTTTTTTTTTTTTTAAGCCCCTCACATTATTTATTTATAGTGTTTTTGCTGCGTATTCCAGCTAGGAAAGATTTTGCCTGAGGGTTGATACAATAGCCTGCACAGTGTCTCACAAGCAGGCAAACACAATAAGCAGGCAGACACAAGAGTAAACTCTTGCCACATATTTTCCTCCTCATATTTTAGTGTTGTGGGATTAGAGTGTTTACGTTAGATTTGTTCTCTGTTATTTTCTTCTCTGTGTATGGTGATTGGAGAGCTGCAGTGTGATTCAAGCACAAAATATATCCTTTAAAACTTACCTTCCACCCATGGCTTCATGCGGTGCCTGCTCAAAATCCCTGGCTCCTGGAGCCTGGTGATTATTTATCAGTTTAAGAACTTTTTTTTCCCTTCTTAAAAAAAGAAAAAAAAAAAGTTTCTCTCCCTTGTGACTGGAGAAAGCCGCTTGAAGGAAACTCATCTGTGAAAACAACTAACACGCACGGTCCTTAAAACCCTGTGGGTTTTTTCCAAATCCAGTCTCATGATTTTTTCGTGTTGGCTGCGGAGAGGGAGATCTGCCTCGTGATCCTTGGTTCTCCTTAGTGGCACTGTCACCATTGTCACATGTGGGAATGTGCAGCTCCAGCACAAAGCACCAGTGCAGCATCCCTTGCCCTCCTCCACAGGGCTGGGATCCCCTGGGAATCTCCAGGGGATCCCTGGCACATCCAGGGGGATCCACGGCCTGGGTCAGCCACCTATGGAAGTCAAGCCATGGCTCACCAGGAGTTTGAGTTAAACGATGGAATTTTTTGGCACTTGGGAAGTTGTCTGTGTTCAATTATTTAATTAACACTCTTCTATTCATCTGGGATAATTATATCAATATCAGAGTTAATTACAAGTAATATTTATAGTGTCACACTAAGCTATGTGTGATTTTAGAAATAAAACGAAGCCATTCTTAATTTACCAGAAATGCAGAGGGGAAAAAAAAAGAAACATGACAGTGATCTAATAGTTATGAACAAAATGTGTCTAAAAATACGTCCAGAAACTGGAATTGTTGTATGGAGGAAATATCAACATAATGACATTTTTCTTAAAAAATATCAGAAAAGCCTCAGAATAGCTGAACTTTTTGCAAGTAAATGTGGGAGGCCTGAAGTGAGACATTCCAGAACTTGGGGGTTTGCCTCAGTTTACAGAGGTGGGGAGTGAACAGAAAAGGCGAAGAGAGGAGCAGTGCAAAACTCTATAAAAGTCCTCAACCAAAGGAAATGTTTGAGTGCCTCGAGCTGCATCGAGGCAAGAGAAAATTTTCTCATGGATGAGTTCTGCCTAAACTGTAAAGCCCTTGCAGGTGATTTGGATCCCAGCAAAATCTCCCCATCCCATGGCAAATTTTGTGTGTCCAGACAAGATCCACCTCCACCCAGAGCGTGCAAGTCCCTCCTGTGGTGGTGACACAGTGCCCTGGGCCAAACTGTGTGTCCCCCTTGGGCTGCCTGTCCCCACTGTGCCACAGCAGTGCCACCACCCTCCTCCCCATCTGCCAACCCTGAGCACTGCTGGCTGGGCATCCCAGCCCAGAAAAACCCAGGTTTGTCCCTGGACAGCAGAGGAGAACTCAGGGGATGCAGCACCCAAGGCTTCCAGCCTGCGAGAGAAAGGCCAAACCCTTCCCCACGGAGAGATTTGATGGAGCAAAATTTTTAGTGGAAAAAGTTTAGGAGATAAGAGCTTTGAAGTCAGTGGGAGTGATTTACACCATCATGTGGCCTTACTTGTAATCCAAACAGCATGAAAAACTGATATCTGGAGTAGCTTGGTTGCTTTTTTTTTTAAAGGCAGATCAACTGTTATTACTGGAAAAAGTGAACAAAGGTTCAGGGCTACAAGGACATCTTCAGCCTTCAAAGTCTGAAACATTTCTTTAATTTCTTCAGCTGTTTCAGATAACGAATTCCCATGTTTGAGACATTCAAGTATGCAACATTTAAATAATAACGTCAGTAATAAATAAAACTATGTACAGTATATATTATATTCCTATAGAATTAAATAATAAACCTGAAACATTATTTATCTTTATCTTTATATTATCAGAAACCAAACATTCCTTATTAAAAAAATTAAAAATCACACCCGCACAGACCCCTAGGTACACGTTGTCCATGTTTTTCCTTCTGAATCAAAGAGCTTTGAAAACTTTGGGGTCCAACCTTGGGGGTGCCCATCATCAACCTCCTTTGAAGCTCTTGAGGACTGAGGACACCTGACTTCTTGCTGGAAAGGTCTCTGAAAATTTCAGGACCTCAATTACAGAAGAAAAATGGAATGAGTTAGGAGTACTCAGTCGCTGGGTTGAAGTCCCTTTGCACTTCACTGAAATGAAGAGAAAAAGAAATAAAATCTGGAGGACTTGTTTTTATTGTTAACTCCTGTCTTCGAAATGCTGTGGCAGTAACGCAAGCATCCTACAGCACACAAAAGAGAAGAAATAAAGGTTAAAGCTGGGAGGAACTTTATCTTTTTTTTTTTTTTTTTAATCTTTTTACTTTAATTGCCAGTTGTGATGGCAGGGAAAAAAAATATGTAAAAAGCAAGAATAGCTAAAAATAGGTCAGATAAAAGGCAGTATATCTAGCCATAAATTATCCAGAGCCCAATAAAAGCTCAGTGAATGAGACAGTGGAATGTGTGGGGGCATGAAGACATAATGATATTAAATTAGAGCTTGCCTTCCAAACTGAAGAGGGCTGTGAATTACTCTCATTTAAGAGCCTTGCAGTAATCGATAGCGGCTTTCGCTGCCTGTGGACAGAATCTCATAAATCCCCTTTTATTCTGAGTGCCTGTGCAGGAGGGACAGACCATGGATGCTTCAGGAAAGGCAGGAGGAGGGGGTCCCACAGCAGTGCCTGGACTCTCCATTCCAGCTCAGATCCTCTCCTCCTTCCCACCCTGGCTCCCAGAGGGTGCTAAATGTGCTAATTGCTGTGCCATCGCACTTGAGAGGTGAAACACTTCAGAGGTGCTTCCCCTTCCTTCGGAGGAGCTGGATCTCCTTGAAATCCTCTGCCTGCACCGTGCTCCCTCCGGCTGGAAAACGTCTCTGCAATGTAACACTGAGTCCAGGTCCTCTCCTGGTGTTTAGGCCAGGGCAATCCCAGCGTGTGGAACGACACAGTTTCCCTACATATAATTTGGTGATCTTACAGCAAGTGCCCAAAGAATCCAAATTATTCGTGTCTGCACCCACCTGAACTTACCAGAGCACCTCCTCGCAAGCCCCATCCTTTACCACACATGTACCGCTTGTTCAGGGTACGATTTCCACGCTTAGAAGTTCCTCCCTGTTCTGAAACTTGCCAAGAAGTGCTGGTGTCTTGATTTTTAGGGTGGGTTAGAGCAGTGTGGGAGGTGTCGGTGGGCACAGAAGGCCTGCAGAACCCATCATCCCATAGCCAAGGCTTACTACAGGCCACAAAACTCTTCCTAACCCCCTCTTCACACACTGAAGACCAAAAATAAAAGTAAAATGTACCACAGGAAGAGAGGAAGACACACAGGGGGCATGTCCCATGCCATAAGTGATAGAATCATTGGATCACTAAGGCTGGAAAAGACTTCCAAGATCATCGAGTCCAACCATTAGTCCAGCACCACTTTGCCCTCCACAAAGCCCCGTCCCCAAGCCCACATCCACACAGCTTTTGAACACTTCCAGGGATGGTGATTCCACCACTTTCCTGGGCAGTCTGTTTCAAGGCCTGACCGCCCTTTCAGTGAAGAATTTTTTTCTTATATCTAATCTAAACCCCCTGGCACAACTAGAGCCCCAGAGGGACTCACTGAAGGCCTCCCAGAGGGAGCTGGAGAATGAGCCATGCCTCCTACTATGGAAAAAGGTGACAAATGGCAGCAATCCCAGCAAAACCCCAGGATGAGCCAAGCTTCACTGCCTTCCTGGGATATTTGCATTGCCTCATGGGTGTTAATAATTACCAGGAATCTGTTTCCAGGGCCATTACCTTGGGCATGTGCTCCTCATCCTGGTGGGTTTAGGAAACAAGCCCTCAGCACAGATGGGCATGATCCTCAAAAGGCACAGATGGACATGATCCTTGGAGGAGATGAGTAAGGAAAGGGCTCAGAGAAGGGAAACAAACACTTGCTTTTGGCAATGGCAATGGGCAATGGCATTATCAGGAGTGTTATCAGGAGCATTATCAGGATGTGGGGAAGGAAATTGCCCTGCCGTGCCCAACATCCCCTGTCCAGCCAGGGCTTTCTCAGCCCTCAGTGTGAGAAAGCAGAGGCCTACGGTTATCTGCATTCCTCTCATTCCACCAACAAAGTCTCCCCGCGGTTCATTTCCTCCAGAAAGGTATTAAGGAATATTAAGGGGATAGGAATCTGCTCATTAAGGCCACGTCCAGCAGATCCCTTGCTCGCAGAGGAAAGACTGCAGGGCTTAATTTACCCAATTGTTGATGATTGATTAGCAAGGCCATTTTAAAATGCTTTTGATCCCCAAGTCCCCTCATTACAAGCATGGCTTGGACTATTCCCAAGTAATCTGGGAAGCTGAGGGAGCTTTGACCAAGTTTTTTATTAATATTCCAATTGATAAGCACAAAGGGGCGGATGAAGAAAGGCATTTTTCCGGATTGCACATACCTTGCTAGGTTTTCCACAGGCTTGGATGGCTCCATTGGGCTGCTGGTGCTTCCCACAGCTGAACTCTGGGTGTGCAAGAGGCCCTGTGCACGTGTGCCTGGCCATGGGGCCCGTGCAGCTGCAGCAGTTGTGCAAACACACTTTGGATCTGCTGAGCCTGTCACGGCTGCTCGGATGTGGGGAATGCATCTGGAACACTGGGCTGCAAGGGAAGCACACACGTGGCACAGCAGGCAGGGCTCTGGGATACACAGAGGCCCCCAGGTCATGCTGGTTTTAAATGAGGCTTTTCATCTAACGTGCTAAAATTTTATGCCTCTCGCAGTGAGAAGGTGGAGAAGCTCAGAAGCTGCTGAGCAGCCTGAGGAGAGCTTGTTCTCAAAGAGAAATGAGTCTGAGTCTCCAACCAGGCAACAGGCATTTCAGTGAGAGGAGGGAGGAGAGCAGGCAGAGAGATGGCAGGACAGGTCCTGCCACAGGAGGTAGAGAAAAGGCCAAGAGATTGGCATGGAAGAGAAAAAAAAGAGAAATCCTATGTGAAGTTGTCCCTGGCACGTTTCTTGTGTCTCAGGCCATCCCGATTCTGATCCCAGACCTGCCTCTGAATTTGTATCCAGACAACCTCCAGATCTGACTCCAAAATTATACATTTAAAGGCTGGTTGGAGTCTGGTCTACTCAGGAGACACATGTGGTTCCAATTTAGACTTGGGTCTCCAGAGACTTGTTTGGCTGCAGAGTGATCACAGGTAACTCCTCAGACACCGATGACGTGAGACACCCTGAGATCTGCTGAGGAGAAGCCTTTTGTAGAGAGCGGGCATTCAAATCATTATTAATCAAGGGCTCACATCTTCCCATCTGCTTCTGGTTCTCAGCCTGGCTTCCAGGTGGCAGCAAGCTGTTCACTCCCTCTTATATAAACCCTCTGGGCTCCAGCGCCCACCGGTGTGTGTCGTTCCAGGACACAAAAAAAGGATGAGACTCCAAATATTTCAGAAGGCAATGAACATAGAGAAGGCTCTATTGTCTATTTTTACTACTTTTTATAAGGTGTTCTGATACAGACCCAACATGATTGGTGAATAGGAACGACGCCTCTCTAATCCTATTGGTTAAACGAGAGAAACAGAACAAGAAAGGTAAAACACCACCTGGAGAAAGATTGTTTTGAGAAAGGATTAGTTGTTTACCAAAATCGTTTTGAGGAGCTTTCTCGAGATATTTTTCCCTTGAGAAAAGTTAGCAGCTGCTAGCAGCCTAAAATCTCTCAGATACAGAGATATCAAGCCCACAGGTGTGAGCACGGAGAGGATCCCTCCTGAGCTGTGTGTGCAGCTCTGCCCGGTTCATTCACACAGGTGAAGGTGGGGATGGTTCAGAAATCAGAGATTGAGTCCCACTCATCTCTCCTTAGATGGCTCCAGCACCAGTCATTGTCCCGGGTCCCTCCTTCACCCAGTGAAACACGCACTTTTAAGACATGATTCATCTGCTTTGGTTTAGATGCCCTGTCCAGGATGAATTGTGTGCTAGTCTCCATTGCCCAGACTGGTTAGACAGATCAGAATTGTAAAAAAAATAAGAATGTTCAGGTTGGAAAGCTTAGAGGTAGACATCTACAAAGGAGATAAACCAAATGAGATGCTTCCTAGCAAGGCATGTGGATGTTTCCTGCTGCTGGAGATTTGCAAGGTCTGCTTTGGACCAGAGGACCTTTCCTAGCAGAGACTCCCATGAAGAATATTAACAACAAACCCCGCACTTTCCTGGGTACAGTCACCTGCAGACTGAGGAATAACTACACGTGCAGCCCCATGACTGCAGTGCAGTGACCGAATTACCTGAATTCAGGTCCTTGTGTGTGGTGAGGACTTGGGAAAAGCCACGATACTCCTCAGAAGGAAACCACTGCCCTATTTTTGGTGGCTCCTCTCTGCCTGAGGAAGGTGTTCTGTAACACCTGCCCTGTCCCATGCAAGAGGTGTGAGCTGTGCTCCGGGGTGTGGCACAGCAGTCACTTGTGCTCTCCTGGTGGCCTGTCCATGAACATCTCCCTCCTGGAACTACCCACCGGCAGCCAAGGCAAAAAACACAGAAGTGGCCGTGTCTGGCAGGGATGTGGTGGCCCTAGAGGAAGTTTCACGCAGCCATGTCAGACCTGAATTTGTCATCATGCTCATTTTTGAAGCTTGTCAAAGTTTTAGCAGCAACATTAATGCTACCACGAGTTTAATGTTGACAGAATTTTAAAGGACTCGGTGCCTAAGAGCTGAATCCCAACGTGCACAGCAAGGGCACTAAAGCTCAAATATCAAGGTACCAATCATGTTCTTGTAGCTATAGAGACTGAAGTCACTATAAAAACATATAATAACCTTGGTATGAGCAGAAAGTGGGAAGCAGAAGAAATGCATTTCTGAAAATCGTCAGCAAGTTCTCTTTGCCCACAAAGAAGTGCAGTTAAACAGAACAAGGAAAGGGCAGCACAATCAACCCTCAGTCCAGTTCTCCTTCAGACTTCATCAAGAGTTGCATGTCTCTGGTGAACATGGCAGTTTAGATACCATTGACCAGACACAAAAGAAAACACATCTCCATCTCTCCTGGGCAGACCCAAAAGGTTTGTTGGTTTTCTTCCATTTCTCTGGGGCCAGGCAATTACCAGGCCCTTTAGGGTTTAGCTTTTGGGGAAAGTATGTTTTAGGTTCCAACGGTGATGAAGAAAATGGTCAGTATTGAAGATTTAGAGGGACCATTTTTGATCAGTGGGAAGACCTAGCTTTCCTGAGGGTGGATGGGATTGGAGTCATCATTTTAAATGGTGGAGTTGGTAATTCTGGACCAGCACTGCCCAAATCAGCGTCTTGTCCCCTCATCACTCAGCAGGACTGTACAGGCAGCTGACTTAAAGGGAAGAAAAGGTCAGGTTTGAGCTGGAAAAACACAGATAAAGGCAGACCTGAGGACTACAGTCACTGCAGCTTTCTCCTTGCCTGTGACAGCCCCATAGTGAGTTGTGAGGGCAAACACATCACATGCTGTCGGGTACTCTGGAGAGCGCTCTGAGCAAGATGAGCTGATTGACTATCAACTTGCTGACTGTTCTCTCTGACCTGCTTTTCAACATGATCTCTCACCAAAACACTATTTTATCTTCCTTTCAGCTCAGAAAGCTGATTCTGTCCTTCCTCATGTGAAGTTCAGCTCTCAGTCCCAGCTGGACATCCTGAGCTCATTTTAGGTGATTAAGAGACAAATCATGCTGCAACATTTCTCCATGGCACAGACTCATGGGATGCACTTATCCAGCTGGACAGTAAGTGAAACTTCCAGCCTGCTTTTACATATCAAGGTGATGTCTACAAGCTACATTAATTCTGGGACAAAATCTGCCTCATGGGCAATGAGATTCATGGGCAATGCCCATTTTCAAAACCCTCTCTGTCCTGGTGGGATTTACCTCACCCTACACATCACTGTAAAATGCATCACTCACTGAATTCATCCCAGGATATCTCAGTTCACAATCAGTGCCAAAGTCAGGAAAACTCTGGCTGTCTTTTCTTCAGCATTTAGGCTAGGAAGGGAGTTGTAAGATGAATGTTACTCAACAGAAAGATCCTGTTATCCTGCACTGGCTGCAGACTTGTAAAGAGAATCTTCTCCTGACTCAAGAAACTCTGGAAAAAAGGAGGGTGTATCAGGCAGAGTAACAAACAAGATGCAAGGCAGGACACAGCCTCTGGACTTTGGTCCTGCAAAATTCAGATCCTCTGCAGATCTTCCCACGTTTGCTCTTCTGAACCTGAAATCCTGTTCTGCCCGTGACCTCGGCAAGGAGCTGGGTCCAAAGGTTCCTCAGTTCCCTCTCTGCAGGACGAGGGGCACCAGTACTTGCTTGTGCCCCTGAAGCTCTCCAAGTGCTTGAAAATTGGTCAGACGCCGAGTATGATCCAAACAAACTGAGCTGGGGGTTGTGTAAACTATCTACACACATAAATCGGGGCATTTTAGAGGGGAAGGGGAAGGTTTTGTTCGTGAATTTTTTATTGCAGGGTATAAACAGGCAAATAAATAATTTACCATGTGATCCGTGTTTTAAGACAGCCCAAACCCATTCCTGCTGTGTCTTTCAGAGCCCTATTCAAAGTCAGAGGCAGGCAAGGGAGCAGCCATACATTTATTTTATTGCTCTTCTCTGCAATAAGCAAACAAGCTCAAACGAGTTGAAAGCAAGGATGGGAAAGAATGCGGCCATTCTCTTCTCCCAGGTCCCAGGAGGAATCTCTCTGTGTTCTTGGACTAGGGTTCAGCTCACCAGCCTTTAGATGGCCACATCATGGATGTCTGCTAAAGGACAGGTCATGGAGGGCTCTCTCTGTGGAGAGGAGGGCTCATTTCTGCAGCATGAGTCACCTGATCTTGTCTGAACCCTTTTGGACAGTCAGATAAGCATCATCCCCTGTCTTCTGGGGAGAGCTGCAGCAGGGCCATGGACTGGCAGTGCTTGTGAGCTGGGAAAAGAGGCTCAGAGGGGAGGACAGGCTTCTGCTTGTTGTCATGTGGCTCCAAAATCACAGAACTGGACTCCTGGGGACTGCAGGTTTAAGAGAATTGCATTTCAGCACACCCAGGTAGGGCTAGATTTGTAAAAGAAGCAACCAGAGAAGGCAGGGTCTTTAAATATGCTTTTAAAGGTGGTGGGAATGGAGATCAACCTGAAAACATGGCTGAGAAGACTTCTGTTGGATCATTCAGTCTCCTGCCTCTGAGACTGCGCTGGGATCCATCTGGATTAGTCAACAGAGTTCTCAACAAGGGTTCAGCTCACCACCACCACCACAAGTTGGGGTTCCATCATTTCAGCCCCAAACCAACCACGAGACAGGAGGACAAACTAGAAATACCTAACTACCTGTTCTGAACCAAACCAAGAAGAAAGAGGTGCTTGGACATGGACCCTTAATGCTGCTAATGCAGAGTTTGGCTCAGCACTGGTGTTTGTGTAAAATTGCCCATCACCTTCCCAGGGTGTCTCGGCATCACAAACCCTAAGGTTTTCTTAACTGTATTACGGAAAACAATTTCCTTTCCCTCCCACCTCCGACTTATTGCCTGGACTAGGCTATTTGCTGCTCTAGAAAGGATACAAAATGAAAGCCACAAAAGAGGTAGGAGTGTTCTCTGGAAAATCCCAGCTCATCATGTCAAATGTCTGGGGTGGTGTTGCAAGGAAACTCACTGAAACACAGGGAAAGGAAAACCCTTGTTCATGCTTCAGTAGGTCACAAGGTGCAATAAATGACCTTATTATTGCATGCAAATATGTACCCTGGATCAGTTGACTGGCTTTTGGAGTTTGGTTATTCAGTTACAGAGCAATGGTTCTTGCTTTTGCCTTTCTGACAGACTTCTGAAAGAAGATCTTGATTTTTTAATTTAGACCAGATTTGTCTCTTTTTAGGAAAAAAAAAAAAAAGCGCCCATAGTATCGATGGTACAAGGCACTGCCAAACCTATTTTGTACAAGTTCTCTCTTCATCAGGGAGAGGGAACCAGAGCCTGGCAGGCTCTCCTGAGTGGATGAGGTCTCCCACAAGATCTCTGACCTAAAGGTCAAACCTCTTTAGCCCACTGTATTTTAGCAGCTCCACAATTCAGCTTCCACCTAGATACAGCAAATGTTAGCATAGAACCACAAAATCAGGAAAAAAAAAAATCTGGTTGGAAGAGACCTCTGGAAATAGTCCAATCCATCCCCCTGCTCAAAGCAGGGCCAATTTAAACAGTTGCTCATATCTTTACACTTCTTCAGCCTGTGCTCAGAAATAAGGTCTGTGACTGAGTTTGTTCTCCTTCAGCAAGAACTGTGTAAAAATTCTGCTTTCCAAGACCTAATCCAGGGAGATCCTGGCAGCACAGCAGACTGGGTGACTTTTGCCTATAAATTTCCTCACTAGTATTCTAAATATCATCCGAATTCCAGCCTCACAACTTTGGTGGCAACTATTTCCTTTTCCTCCACACTAAAGCAGCTGATTACCCTCCAAAACCAACCCAAAGCTCTGTGTCTCACCTTGAGTTGCCAAGAGTTTAATGCACTTTCTGACACTTTGTGACACGTTTAGACCTGTGCTCATCCTCCATTTCCAGGCAAAGCTGGTGCATGCTGCGGCAAGAGTTATATAAATAGTGGCAGCTCAATATCATCAGCAGCACCTGATTTTTGCTCAGAAAGATGGGAAAGCATCATCAGAGATTGAAAACATTGGTTTGTACTCTGAGGAAGAGGAGTGTGTAGTCCATCCTGCAGACTTGGCTTCTCTTGCGGTCCTATTGAAAGTACCAGCCCTGCTTCCATGGCCCTCCCTTTTTTTTTCCACGTTCACTCAGGTTTGAACTAAAGATTATCCCCCATGGCTGCATCCCATGAGTGGCATTTATGGTCCTTTCTCCTCCTTCTGTGCAAGAAGGAGAAGATCACACATAGGGTGAAATGTAGGAGCAGAGGTCACCAAAAGGCTGCAGCACAAAACCTCTCCTACAGGTATCTCAGTCCTTCTGGGTCCCTGAGGATGTGGTGGGTGAGAATACTCAGCTTACTCCGAGGAAGAAAAGCTGAAGTAAAAAACAATTTGGTGCTAATGAAAACATTTTCCTGGCACAGCTGGAAGCGAAACACTGAAAAGTTTTAGTCAATTCCTGAAGCTTTGCTGATGTGGTCCTCTGGGTCCCATGGAATCACAGAACATCCTGAGTTGGAAGGGACCCACGAAGATCATTGAGTCCAGCTCCTGGTCCTGCACAGCACAGCCCACAGAATCAGCCCCCTATGCCTGAGAGCCTGGAGCTCTGGCAGCCTTGGGGCATGACCATTCCCTGGGGAAGCAGTTCCAGTGCCCAAACATCCTCTGAGTGTGGAACCTTTTCCGGATATCCAACCTAAACCTCCCCTGACACAGCTCCAGCCATTCCCTCAGGTCCTGTCCCTGGTCACTGGAGAGCAGACATCAGTACTTGACCTTGCTCTTCCCCAGGAGGAAGCTGCAGACAGTGGTCAGGTCTTCTCTCAGTCTCTTCTTCTCCAGGCTGAACAAGACAAGTGACCTCAGCTGCTCCTCATATGGCTTCCCCTCTAGGCCTTTCACCATCTTCGAAGCCCTGAAGCCCTCAGTGGTGCCTCAGACGAGGACCTGACCCAAAACTGGCACTGTCTGTTCAAGTCCTGCTAGAGCCATGTCAGATAAATCCCTCTGCTTTCTCCCCCACTCTAATTTATCAACATAACAACCTCATCGAGGAAAGACACATCCTCTGTTTTCATCCAGCAGCTGGTTCTGAGAACATCAGGGTCCCCAGCACTGCTGGATGTAGCCAGTGCTCTGAGAGGTTTGGGAGAAGCCCTTGGTAAAAGCAACACCACCTTGGTTGGAACAAAGGCTCAACAGCAAAGCTCGTAACACACCATAAACGTCCCCCTTCAAACTCTGAATTAAACACCCACTCAGCTGAAACGTTTGAATGATGAATATCATCATCTGGGGGCGGGGGGAGGGAGGGAGAGCGAGGCAGCTTTATTTTTTCCAGTGCTACAGAAAGAATTTCCTTCCTCCTGCAGATGTGCAGCCGGGGCGCTGGAAACAGTTCCCCGTCAAGTTGGAGCAGCTGTACTCATGTGTCACCAGGCAAAGAGACTCCAGGCCCGGGCTGTCAGCTCCGCTATTGAAATTAATGGGCCAGACTCCTTGCCTTAGTGGAAATCATCCCAGTTAAATACATGTATGCTATGCTGGGTACATCAGGCAACTGCAAACTGGCAGCGTGGAGGGAAGGGGAGCGAGCCGGGAGGAGGCAGGAGGGAGAGGGAAATGACAGGGTGTCAAAAGAGAAAATCCGGGAGAGGGAGAACACGTCCTCAGGGGAGAGAGATTAATTCGATGAAAGAAGTGCAAGGAAAGCCAAGAACTGATCAGATAGCACTGGAGTGAGTGAGAGAGAGTGGAAGATAGTTATATGTATGGATAGATGGATGCACAGATATTTAAGATCTGTGCAAGAACAAGCTCGGTGTGGGGCTGCGTCAGTGCCCCTAACATCAGAGGTCACTTGGATCAAATACCTACAAGGGTCAAAAAAGCTTTCAGCAGCAACAGCAAACTTCAAACCACAGAACAAACACAGTCCAGCAAGGGAATAAGCTCTTTTTTTTTTTTTTTTCCTGTCCTTACTTAGTATTCAGGAGAAGCAGCATTTTTCTGCAGCATTTAGAGAGTAAATAATCAGGAACATGCTGCTGGAGGAGCTGGGAAGGGGCTAGAGAACACGGGTGTGAGGCAGGGCAATGGCCATATGCTGGCCAGGCTCCCCACGTGCAGAGGAGGGCAATGGGGACTTCTCTCACCCCACAGGGATCCAGAGATGCCGCAGTGGTTTGGGACCCTGAGGTCTTGAGGGCTGGGGGGACCTGCAAGGTCCAGCTGGGCCAGGGGAGCCTTCAAGGCCTCTCCAGGCTGGGGAAGAGTTCAAGGCTTGGCAGAAACCTGTCACTCCCCCAGGAGAGAAGCTGGGGACTTCTCCCCACCCTTGATCCATCAAAAAGTATCAGGAATAATTTTTAAGGCAAATATTCCTGTTTTACTAAAAAGAAACAAAAAGAAGGAGAAGAGATCTTATCATGAAATCAGATGCGCCATCCTTCAACAGAGAGTTTAAAAATGGAGATAACCCAGAATACGGTGATGACAATTTATAAGGGAAAGGATTTCTTCATCAAGATTGTTCTGTCCAATCCCTCCCTATTTTATTTCTTTGCAATCAGAAACATGAAGCTTCTGATCTGGGAAAGAATTTTTTTTTTTTCCCTCCTGTGAAAAAAAGTTGCATTTTTTCACAGTTCTTTTCCAAAGCTGATGCCACTGCAGTGAAACAAATCCCCTACTCTTGCCTGCACTGGTGGGGCAGTGAGATGAGAGCAGGGGCTGGGGGACCATCAGGCTTCCCTGCATTCCCCTGCAGTGCAGCCATGTAGGGGAAAGCAGAAATGATTCAGAGGTTAAACACTGCCATGAAGACAACATCATCCTCGCCTGCATGCGGGAGCTCGCAGCTCCAGGAGCGTGTAAATGCATTTTTGTTTTGAAGGAGTTGGTGCCACGGAGGTTGTCTCAGCTCTGGGGTGCTGTGAGAGGTGGCTGCTGGAGAGGGAAGGGTGGCTTGTGAACAGATCCCAGCGTTCAGAGGACAGGCATCAATGGGCCAGGAATGCTACAGCTGTAAAACAGGGAAAACAAAACAATTCTGTTTTGCAGAAGCACCTCACCAAAGATGACTCCAGCAAGCACACGATCCACCAATCCATCACCTCCCAGAATCCCACATGAGAAGGTGGGATAATTACTATAATTTTAATGTACTCCATGATGATTTAAATACACTGGGTAAACTAAAAATATCCTGCTTTTCCGTGAGGGCGCTGACTTTCTGAGGTAATGCTGCCCCAGAGCTGCTGGTGGTTCATGTGCCAGCCCCTTCTATTCCCCCTCAGGGCGCCATAAACCTCGTCACAGCTTCGCCCAGTGGAAAGTCTTTGACTCCTGCATTTTGCACACCTCTCCTTTGGATTTAAAAAAAAAAAAAAAAGCAAATAAATCCTCTGCCTTTTTCTCTTGTGGTAGATATGCAAGAGGAACAGAGGATGGAGAAGAAGATGTGAGCGGCAAGGGTGGGAGCAGGGAGCCTGGGCCAGCTGAGTGCTTCAGCATGCTTGAAAGTGTCAGTGAAGCGAATAGTGTGTTTCTAACACAGTCCTGAGTGTTGAAACGCTGCTTAAATTGCCTCCAGAGCTGACATGAAACCCGAAGATCTGGAAGTATCTCCTGTGATTGATTGAGTGACTGATTGATTTGATTATATATATTTTATATGTGTGCGTTAGGGCTGGATTTGGCTGTCTAAACACCATTTCCCAGAGCCAAGTTAGAAGCTCTGGGGCATCCAGCCCCAGACTCCAGCTCTTGCTTCTGAGGACTGCTTGTCTTCCCTCAGCTCTGTGTCTCTTTGCCAGCACTGTGGGATGTCTCAGATATACAAGGGCATCTCAGATGGCACCAGGCTCCTGTGTGTAGGCACTGAATCCCTCCCTCTGAGTCATTAAGGCTCACAGAGATCATATTTTCAAGGTTTCCCTCTGCAGTCACTGGGATCAGAACTTTACCTTAAAAATAAACAACATCCAAAGCCAAGAGTTTCCTGGATAGTCAATTAATTTTTGTGGGGGTTGGTTTGGAAGTATTCTGAAATCTGATCTTCATTGTAAAGTTGGGAATCTTGGCAGCCATGTCAAGAAGCAAACTGTGTATATTTTGCCTAGAATTGTTTCCGCTATATAACCAAGAAATAATAATAAAAAAGAACCTTTTCTCCTTTAATTTATTTGCAGAGGTCTTCATGGGTCCCTTCCTTGTCCCCCATCGCGCTGGAAAGAAGGAAACCTAAGATGAGGTTGGTTCTTGCATCTGTGCAAATGCAAAATTCTTAGAATCAACATGACTGTTCATGTGAGGTGGGTTTAGCAACACAGAAGTTCACTGGACCATTCCTATGGATATCTTGTTCAACAAATGAGGTGAAACATCCTTCTTCCCTGGATGAAGGCTCCAGGCTGGGCTTTTTCCAGGGCTGGGAAGGTCTTGGACTTGGAATTGCTGAGGTTTTGCATCCTGGGGAAAGAATGGGGACAAATGGGTCAGTGTGGACAGTCAGGTTTTTGTGTTCATTTGTAGGACAAGCTCACAGTGAAGGAAACAAAGGATTTCACAAACTCCAGCTGATACAAAACCAGTGACCTTTGTTCTGCTCCTCGGTTGACCACTGAGAAATTATTATTGCAGAGATAAAGATCATAAATTTTTGTGCCTGGCTTTTTTCCTAGATCCTGTTTAACAGTGTTTCTTGGCAGTTTCTTAGTAGATACTTTTTAGCTCTGGCTCTCTTCCTGGAGCTCTGGCAATTAAAGATATTAACATTCAGCTTTAAAAATAGCAAGGAGTGGGTATCCAGCCTCCCCAAATGAACACCCCTGAATGTGGGGAGAGCCTTCAAGGATGCAGAGCCCAGAGCTGAGCCATGCAGACCACGGAGAGGCTTCCTGGTGTCTCATTGCCCTTTCCAGTCCTTGGTCCCAGGACTTCCTCACCCTCTCTTCTGCAAATTCCCGCCCATCCCTTCCAGATTTTTCAACCCTTGGCTGGTTTATACAGAAACCCTTGTGTTGACAGGATGTCCCTGTCTTGAAGTGCTACAATTTAGGCTGTTTTGCTCCGGGTAGAGCCACCCACCTCTGCTGTGTTTTCCAGGATGCTGAAGTTATCGCTGTGCCTGTTGAGCTGGGAAGGGAAAAACCAACAAACAGCCCTTCTCTTCCCTCTGCTTGAGCTCTGAGAGCAATGAAGTGGAAATGACCTGGCTAGTGACTTTGTTCTGAGCTTCCCTGCCTCTCTTGGCCCCTCTAAAAGACGGAGGAAACCCATTGTTGTCCACAGATCCTGACGGCTGCCCAAGGAGAAACAGACCCCTCTGGGAGGAATATTTTCATCTCTGCTTCCCTCCTCACTTCTCCATCAGCTGTTGGCAAAAAGGGTGTGGGAGCAGACCCACCTGTTAAGTGAGCACAGAGAGAGACGAGGGCTGCGTACCCCAAGCTTCACTGTGAGTCCTTGATGTGTGTCCTTGATGTTCCCCAATGAAACTTTTCTTCAAGCTTGTTCACGGCACTCAGGAGGTGCTCTGGACTCTCATTCTCCAGTGTTTCTCACTGGAGTGATGCTTTCTCTGTTGAGGACCATAAAGCTCCCTTCTGGGAGATTTGGATGAGGCTGAGAGTGGGCAGAGGCTCAGGCCAGGATGGAGGGCCACACAATTCCTGCACACTTATCCCAAAGGGCTGAACCACAGCAGGAAGGGCACTGGAGTCTGTGCACAGTGAAGATGTCCAAGCACGGGGAAAGGGGGAGCTTGAGCAGGGCATTGGAGGAGCAGGGGGTCTCAGCTGATGTTGGGAAATAATCAGCAAAGGAAAGCAGCAGCCCAAGCTTCCCTCCAGGAGCCTGCAAGAGCCAGCTGCCAAGGACAGCCCTGCAGAACTCACTGGATAGAGCAGGAATTTTGATTTGGAATCAGTGATAGCCAGGACACAACTGAGGAGAATTCGAATGTACAAATAAGCTCGTAAAATATGGAGCGAGGCCACTGGAAGGGATGTGACTTGAAGGGCAAGAAAAGTCTTGCTCCTTCCACTGATCTCCCCATGGGTCCTTCACACTGCCCAAGCTTACAGAGCTCCCAGCTTCTGGGATCTCAGGGATTGTTTTGGGGGAAGGTCAAAGGCAGCAGCTCAGAACATGCAGTACTGAGCCTAATTTTGGATAGAGAAGAGCCACCTCCAGCGTGGGGATGGCCTGTGCCACTCTCCTTCTGGCCAGGCAGTCAGGGGTGGGTTCACAAAGGAAGAACCTCAAGGAGAAACTGCTCTGCCAAAACCTGGGCCCCAAACCTGGACACTCTCCATGCAAAGGACGTGGCTCAACACCTTGGTGAGGGTGGTGAATCTACAGGCTGGTGGTGGTGGTAATGAAGGGGGAATTTGGGGTCTCTAAGGTAGCAGTGGGAGGCAGCAGTTGTGCAAATATTGATGAGCTGGTGAGTGAAGTGGAAAAGGGGTGGTTGTAGTCCCCTGTCTGAGGGAAGGACAAGGTTCCCAGGACCTGGGAACCCCTCTCTGTGATAAGTGGTGGTGTCAGCTGTCCCATAATTTTAAACAATTAATTATTTGGTCTTGAAAACTTGACTTTTTAGCCCTCAATTCTTTGAAATCAACAGGAAGACCATGGCACTATCTCACAACAGCCGGTGCTTGAGGCGACGCCTTTCACCAGACATTTGAGGTTTTAATCACTTTTGGTTATTCCTCATAATTTCAGTTAATAAATCCAGGGTGGTTACAGCGATGATTCATGCAGGATGCATCCTGTTTCTTCTCTCCCACATCTCTCTGGCAAAAAGCTGCTATGGATTAGGAACCTTGCCCTTCATTTTTGGAAATTGCTCTCCCACTATAGACTCCAAATGAGAATTGCTGTGGTATTTCACTGTGTGCTATTTCAGAGCGCTGGCTTCTTTGATGCAGTCATCATCTATATGGAAAAGAGGTGTGTGCAGGAATCAATGGTACAGTTCAGCTGCATCTGCATTAGAAAGGCATAAAAATGAATGAAATGCAGGAACTGAGATGTGCTCTCCCGGGATGCTGTGCTAAATCTGCACTTCAGAAATATGCCGAGGCACTTTCTGGGCGCGGGCTGCAGAACCAGGAGGGTCCTACAATTTCACACCACACTTCCTGCATTTCCATTCTCACCTCTGGTGACTGGAGCATGTCGAGGTTTGTCTGAGTTCCCTGAAAGTTGCACGATATGCCTTTCATTTGCTATTTAAATGGATTTTTTAAAATGGCTGGTTTTCTATTCCCCTTTTCTTTTGTCGTTGCCCACTTCTAGAAAATGCAGGTGGTTTTCAGTTTCTGGAAGAAGGCTGCTCTTCTCTGTGAAAGAGGCAGCGGAGCAAACTGTGCCCAATGAACTTAATATAAAATGATTGGTCCATGCAGCTCTAGACATCTTAAGAGGGCCCTTTGCTGAGGCCCTGGCACAGGGTGCCCAGAGAAGCTGTGGCTGCTGTTGATCCTTGGAAGTGTCCAAGGCCAGGTTGGATGGGGCTTGGAGCAACCTGGGATAGTGGGAGGTGTCCCTGCGCATGGCATGGGGTGGAATGAGATGGTCTTAAGGTCCCTTCCAACCCAACTTATTCTAGGATTTTATGATCATTGCCCCCTTGATCTCCCAATGAACTGACAAATACTGGAGACAGAAGAGGCTGTTTTGGGCACATCTTTGCATTCCAAACCAAGCTTTAATGGATGAGTGTCTCTTTGCCCTGCTGTTTTCTTGCTATGAGGAATGGGAACATCCTCACTGCAGTTTAAGAAGTACAAAGCATTTCTCTTCCTTGCCAAAAGCACAGCAGAGAACAGGTAGAAGGGGAAACGAGCAGCCAGCTCTGTCCAATATTAAACAGCTCTGCAGCTCAGGAGACATGTTTAAACGAGTTTATCTCCCCCCAGAAAACTGGCAGGTTGAGTGAAAACACTTGGTAGAAGAGTGACCCCGGGGAGGATGAGATACCTCCTGCATAATTATCTGCAGCCGGGGTTTGGCTCTGCTCTGGGAGATGTTAATCCTTCACACCCACTGTGGAATGGCCAGAGAACAGCCCTTGTGGTGAAACACATGAATGGGAGGCAGAGGAATGCAATGTTCCTCCTGTTTTGCATGGTTCAGGATCAAATGCAGCCAGCACCGGTAGCACCCCCGTTGCCTGTGCCTTATCACCAAATTTGCATCCTGTTGGCAATCACAGCAGCCCCAGCCTCACAGCTGAAGCCCCTATCACGCCATCTCTGCCCTCAGGATCATCTAACTAAAAGGTGAAATGGAAAAAAAAAAAAAAAAAAAAAAAGCTTGAAATGCTAGGAGAGCTCTAAGCTTTGATTCAGCAAAGGCTTTGAGGACGTGTCTCATTTAAACGAGCCCTGGAATTGACTCCCATCAATAAGCCTTAAGAAGATTCTCATGAAAATAAACCATGACTATTTCTCCCCTCAAAAAAAAAAAAAAGACAACAAACTAGAGTCAAGCCCAAAGTTATGAAAACAATCACCAATAATTTACAGCCTAATCAACTGTGGGAGATACTATTGGTTTCTGCAGGAAAGGCTGCTATCTACCAGGATCAATAACCACCTTGCCGTAAAGCCTCAAGGTGCTGGCAGGGGCAACCACAATATTCCCTGCAATTGTTGCTCAGCTCCTATTTATGGGACTGTGGTCACACAAAAACCAGCCGCAGGAACAAATTCAGAGCTGGCCTAACCTGACACAGAGGCTTTGGGAGAGGCACCCACTTGTGCTGAACTTGAACTCTTAGGTTAAAAAAAAAAAAATGCACTTAGGAAAACACTTTTTTTCCCCCAAAAGCCTGCTGACTTATGGGGGAATTGGGTCATCCTGGGTTTAGCACAAGTTTGGGATTTGCTATCAGTGGCATCATTGCAACTTTCATTTCCTTGGACACTGCTGACTGCACCTTGTGCTAAAATATCCCCTTTCATATGACCCTTAGCCTTGGTCGTCATCCTGGGACTTACATGGGCCTTAAAGAGATAAGGAATGGACACCTATAGCTGTAATGAAAGAAATAAGGTGTAAATGCCACCTTGCCTTTGTGGGGGGAAAGACTGAACGAGGGCAGGTTTAAATAAGGCATTAAAAATAAACTCTCTTTGAGGGTGGCAAGGCCCTGGGCAGGTTGTCCAGAGAAGCTGTGACTGCCCCATCCCTGGAAGTGTTCAAGGTTGAGTAGGGCTTGGAGCAACTTAATCTAGAGGGTTAAACCCCACATGGCAGGGGTTTTGGAACTGGATATTCATTAAGCTGGCTTAAAACTCAACCCATTCTGTGACTCCATGATTTAAGGTGTGCAGCAGGCAGCCACAGCTCCTGGATGGGTCAGTGTCACCTGCAGGGGGGACATCAGTGCAGGGGGGACATCAGTGCTTGGTGCCCTTCCAGGGGGTAGGGCCTGGTGGATGAGTTCACATTTGCAGTTCTGTGACCTGCAAAAAACCTTCACTCCGTCGAGGTCCCTCCTGGCCTGTGAGCCGGTGACCCAAACATTTTTCTCCCAGAGCGCTGGCCACAGCTGCTGTTTGTTGGTGGCCAGGGCATTTCCCTGTTCCCTGCCAGCCCTGCCGCTTGTTTTCAGGTTTCCTGAGGGCAGGGGAGGCAGAGAGCTTTCCCTCCCTTCCCTTCTCCCCCAGTATCAAGCACAGAGACGCAGGGGATCTCACCAGGCCCATCCCTGCCTTGCAGAGGAAGGAAGGGCCCTGCGCTGTCCTTGTGCCCTTCGGTGCTATTTTGCTTTATGCCTCTACTAAATCTGTCCCCGGGGCTCAGGGTGGCTGTGGCAGCCCCAGGGCTTGGCACAGGGGGTCTGTTTTAAGGCTGCCACGGCGACTGCCATGGCAGCATTTAAAAATGGCTCGGGCTGTTATTTAACACCAGCTGGGCAGGGATAGCAGGGAGGGTGGGTCAGTGACCCCAAGTGACCCGTTACAGATTGACAGCCCTTTCCAGCAGGATCATCCCTGGGGACTGACTGGGAAGGGGGAATCACCCTGAATCCACAGGGAGCTGAGCATTTTGGCTGAGTTTTTGAGGAGTTTCTGTGAGAGGGACTAAAAGTTTAGGCCAAGCACTGCTGTGACAAAAACTGGTCTCGAAGAACAAGGTGTTTTATCTTACAGCAGAAAAACCTGCTTTAATTACACATACATAGTAAAGAGGGGAAGCAGAACTGGTGATAAGAGATGTGCAGCAGCCCCAACAGAATTAGCTTGATTTCTCCTGTGCCCTTAATTATCTTCGAGGAGGAAGGGCTGGAGGGATATAAATGGTTGGGGAGGCAAGTGGGAAGGGAAGGTGGCTTGCAAGGCTCTCCAGACTTCCCCAGTTCCCTGGCTCCTGCAGCCATCACCCCAGCATTCCCCAGGGATGGCATTGTCACTGCCAGGGACCATCCTCCAGAACAAGGGATGCCTACAACAACCTGCAAGGTCACCTTGGGGTGCACCTGGGTTTGGTGTGCTCAGAGAGGGGCTCTGCACCTCTGCAAAAGCAATGGGAGCTGGTCAGCCATGGACATAATTTTGGTAATACCACATCTAGCAAAGGGCAGACACTACCCAGTGACAAAATGAATGACAGTGGGCAGGCCCTGGCACAGAGTGCCCAGAGAAGCTGTGGCTGCCCCTGGATCCCTGGAAGTGTCCAAGGACAGGCTAGGCAGGGCTTGGAGCAGCCTGGGATAGTGGAAGGTGTCCCTGCCATGGCAGGGGGTGGAACTGGATGAGCTTTAAGGTCCCTTCCAACCCAAACCATTCAATGATTTCATGAATAATAAATCATCAGAATTTTAATAGCTTGGTGGGATTTGTACATCTGCATATGACTGCAAGTTGCTCGTTGTGAGGGTGTATCAACAAGCCCAGTCCCAGGCTGTGGCAGTGGGAAGAGGAGAGGGAACACAGATGCCATGGGATGTGGAGGAAGGGTTTTGCCCCTCTTTCCTCCCGAGTCAGCCACACCATGCACAGGGTGGTTGTGCTACTGTCCCCTCTGCCTTCTCATGAGACTGTCCTGATGTCCAGGGATGAGGAATTTAGCCTTGTTTTTCCATTTAAGGTCAAATTTAGTCCTACCTATCTGTTCTCTCTGTTTTGCAGGGACCACACCCTCACTTAGCTTTTCCACACTCTATCCAAGCTTTCTTGGGAGAGCCAAAACCACTGGGTTTTTCTGTAGTTGCTTGAGGGTGAGGCTGTTTCTCCAGGCAGCAGGGGGGGAGGCCCTGAGGGACACAAAGCTCTGTGTGTCCCTACCTTGGGGGTTTTTGGTGACTCAGGTGGAAGATTCCTTTGGTGACAGGAGGACGATCCCATCACACAAGTGGCCTCCTAAATACCTCTTCTAAGACCAATCATCCTCCACTAAGCAGATGCTGGGGCAGTGGGCATGCTCATAATGAAGGAGGAAATAAGGAAATTGTGCCTGCGGGGGGAAATGTTCATTCAGTCAGGTGTAGTGTTAGTCATGGCCATGACGTGGGCCTGGTCTGCATCTCTGGAATCTCCTGGGCAGACCCTGGGCATGACCCAGGGGCCAGCACAGACAGGGAACATCCCCAGCATGGGGGATTGCCAGTATCCACTGGGTTGGGTGTAGGGAGAAGAGCCATGGTGTTGTTTATGGATACAGAGGTTAAAATAAAAAGGGCAGAAAATAGTCAGGCATCATAAACAAGTCCTGCTGCCATCTCTCTGGAGAGTGTTCCATCTGCATCCTCCAGCCCCTTATTTGTTAGCAATAAACTCCTTCCCAGATGGAGGTGCCAGCTTTACCCTCCCAGTGAACCCACACCATTCATCTGAGCCATGAAATCACAGAAGCACAGAATAGTTTGGGTAGAAGGGACCTTAAAGCTCATCCAGCCCCACATCCTGACATGGTCAGGGACACCTTCCACTATCTCTGGTTGCTCCAAGCCCTGTCCAGCCTGGCCTTGGGCACTTCCAGGGATCCAGGGGCAGCCACAGCTTCTCTGGGCACCCTGTGCCAGGGCCTCAGCACCACACAAGATTCCATGGGACAAGGAGTAGTGGCTTCCAAGTGGAGAGGTTTTTATCATAAGGGGGGTGAGGGACTGGCACAGGTTCCTCAGACAGATAGTAGATGCCTCATTCCTGTAAATATATTTGAGGTTTGGTTGGATGGGGCTCTGAGCAACCTGATCTCATTGGAAATATCCCTGCTCATTGCAGGGGGGGGCTGGACTAGATGGCCTTTGAAGGTTCCTTCCAGCCCCAACTATTCTACAAATCCATGACCCCATGACTCTAGGATTCTATGGTTCTGTGGATCTATGATTCCATGACTCTATGATTCCATGATTCCATGACTCTATGATTCCATGGTTCCATGATTCTATGACTCTATGATTCCATGATTGTATGGTTCTATGATTTCATGACTCTATGAACTCTGATTCTATGATTCCATGACTTTATAACTGTATGATACCATGACTCTGTGATTCCATGATTCCATGGGTCTATGACTGTATGATTTCATGATTCTATGGTTTTATGATTCCACAAGTCTATGGCTCTCTCATTCTACGATTCCATGCCTTTATGACTCTGTGATTTCATGATTCTATAATTCTATGATTCCATGACTCTATGAATCTCTGATTCTATGATTCCATGGCTCTATAACTCCATGATTCCACAGCTCTGTGACTCTCTTGATTCTGTGATTCTGTGATTCTGTGACTCTACGATTCCGTGACTCCAGCCCCCTCCCTGCAGGATGCTCCCACCCCGATACCTGCTCTGCTCAGTGCTCCATGGGGCGAGAATGTTCACAAGGGGAGGGGAACATCCCTACCCAGTCCTCAAGACAAGAAATTCAAGAGTGTTTTCTTCCAGACCACCCAGGAAATAAGTGGCAGTGCAAGATCAGGATTTGGGCTCCCAGCTCCATCTTCCAGCCCCAGGCTTACACCACAAAACAAAAAAAAAACCCCTTAAACCAAAAACATCTGCAAACCACACAGTCTCCTGCTAAAAGATTTGAAGAGATTAAATTATGTTAAACTCTAAATCCTTCAGCCTTTTCTAAGGCCCAGCTTCACTTAAAATCAGAAATGCAAAGACCTTAACATCAGGCTGTAAGAAAAACAAACTACAGTGATCGTTTATTTTAACCCACAAAACTGCAAGAACAAGTAATTACCCTAAACCTACAGCATTCTTGGGAAGAGAGCTGTATATAAAATAGGTTCCTTATGACTTTTTGGGCCAGCTTTGTAAATTTCCTTTTGGAATTTCTGACACAGAAAGGAAAAGAAGTTTTTTTAACTGTATTTGTGAGAAGATGGTATGACTTTCAATTTCCAGAGTAGAAGCGTGAAAATAAAAACTTCCATGTGAGCTGATAAAGCTTTAACTTTGCATATCTATCTTGATTCTCTCTGTGAGTACATCCATAAAATCCTTACAGCTGGGGAAGGATAGGCCTTTAAATAAAAATGCTGAAAAAAATCCTTAGAGAAGGAGAGAGTACAGCCTCTTTAATCATTGAATTTTGTTTATCACAACAGATTATGGATCTGAGAGGAAGAGAATTCGAGAAATAATTATGGCTTTAAGATACAACAGGACAGCCATTATGAAAAACATAGAAGTTTGCTGTTTACAGGGGAAGTTGTCTTAAAATTGCTGTCCCCACGTTTTCAGAGATGAGGACTCAGCCCCGTGAAATACGATGGAGCTCATTGCAGGAGCAGAGGCAAAGAGGGATTTGGGAAACATGAGGGGCCAGTTTGTTATAGTGCTTTTATGGAGACAGACTGTTTTAGGACCTTAGCTGAGGCACGAGTCCAAGGCAACATCCTGCAAAAACCTAAATTCTCCTGTTGAGGGAACAAAATCTGCTGGCACTCAAGGTGATGAGCCATGAAGTGGGAAGGCAACTTCTCCCCTTGTTTGCACCAGCATAAATCAGGAACAGCTCCATTGATGTCCAGGGTCTTGAAGGCTTCTTCCAGAAGCAAAGGATCAGACCCAGCCATGGACTGTGGTGAGGCTTTTGGCTTCATGGGAATGTTTTAAAATGTGTGCTTTATTGTACTGCAGCAGAACATCTCATAAAAGGCCACGAATGAAAAGAATAATTTTAATAATGGGGAAAAAAAATCCGAGTTTGAGTCAAAAAAAACACAGCCTGCGTTGGGACTGTCAAGGCAAAATGACTATTCAGACTTATTCTTCACTCACAGAACTGAAATAAAGGTGGAGTTGCTCTGGTGATAGTGGGACTAAATCGTTGTAAGAAAACATCAGGTCCAAGATTTCATTCCTCCCAGCCTCAAAACCCACTGCCTCCCACGGGCTAGATTGTGCTTGTATGAGACTTTCCTTCTTGGCTTTTTTGTAGTGATTTATGTTTCCTTGCAGTGTGTTATTTAGCCATAAGTTATACCTTTGTGCTGTAGCACATCCCCTGGTAAGCAACTAGACAAAGCAGGAACTTTTTTTTTTTTTTTGTCTGTAGTGACTAGAATAAGGGTTTTCTCCATATTTCCTAGAATTTATAGGAGGCTGATACAAAGGAGATTTCCAAGTCCTCATGCTCAGTAAAAAACAGGAACATAAACTCCCGCTCCTGGGAATAAGGACTTCTCAGTACACAGAGGCCAATCTCTGGGTATCAGAGGAACCCACCTACTGTTCTCCAGAATGAACCTTAGAAATAAAAAAGGATATACTCAGTGTTTTTATTACATCATGCTACTTCACACTTGATTGCTGCACTTGTTCATCACTAAGGTCTCCAAACCAGACCCTGATTCTTCAGCATCCAACAGCTGAGTTCACAATGCAAGAAGTAAAGGAGAGATAAAGAATCATAGAATGGTTTGGGTTGGAAGGGACCCTTAAGATCACCTAATTCCACTTCCCTGCCATGCATAAAGACACCTCCCACTACCCCAGGTTGCTCCAAGCCCCATCCAACCTGGCCTTGGACACTTCCAGGGATCCAGGGGCAGCCACAGCTTCTCTGGGCACCCCGTTCCAGGGTCTCCCCACCCTCTCAGGGAAGAATTTATTCCTAATATCCTGCTGAAATCATCTCCCCTCTTTCAGTTTAAAGCCATTAACCCTTGTCCTACCTCTACATGCCCTTGATTTGGGTTGAAGGAGATCTCTGGGAGTCACCTCGCCCAAAGCCTGCTCAAAGCAGGGCTGTAGCAGTGGATATCTCTGAGGTTACTCTGAGGTTACTCTAAGGCTTAGCACTGAAAATGCTCAGCCAGCTGACAAGGGTGACTGTGATTCCCACAACTATTTCTTTTCTTTTGTTTAAATCATCTGGGGATTAAAAAATATCTTATCTTTTAATTAAGAATCAGTTTTGTTTCCAGTTGCAGCATAGTTTAATTTATTCAGAACGTTCCTAGAGTTAATTGACAGCAACCCATACACAGTGGCACTTTCTGTCTTGGTGCATTTCCCAGTCTCCACCACTCTGTGGTCTGTGCAGCCCACATAGCACAGATACATGAAAGAGGAGATCAGTGGTGCCTTGAGGCTGCTTCTTGCACCCTGTAGTCACATTGACTTCAAGGGAATTGGTTGGGTTGCTGCAAGCTGAGGTACTTCACAAAAGGACACCTGGAGTCAGCAGAGAGTGAAGAACATCCTCACATGCTGGTTCCTGGCCCATCTAGCTCTGGTCCTGTGTCCACCAAGGGTTCAAGAGTCAAGGAATTGAGCAGAGGATCAAGAGCTTGGAGAAGAGAGTGAGAGCAGGGAGAACACCCAGTGGTACTGCCTGGAGCAATGGGTCCTGGGCTCACTTTGTGGCTCTCGGACTTCCAGAAGTGCTGTCCCTGCATTTAACAGCCCTTCAGGAAATTCTCTCCATTGAGTTAGCTGAGCACTGTTTTCAGCCTGCAAATGTTCTGCATTCACTCCATGAGCTGCAAGGGAAAGGATATTGAGGCATTTTATTGGATGTGGGAGCTGAGGTCAGTGCAGGCTGCAGAGTTAAATCTGTCAGCACAGGGTGGCACGCAGGTCATTCCCTTTCACTGAAAAACACTGAGCAGAAATTGCTGCAGAAATCAATGAGGACAGAAACCAACACTGAGCAGCTCTGAGGGATGGCGAGGACCCAGGAGACAGCACAAACACCCAAGGGTTTAGATGGCGTGACCCCAGATTTATGCTGGCAGCAGGGAAATCCAGTGCTGAAGAGCTACAAAGATGGTCCTGGATTCAGATCTCACTTTTCAGCAGGAGCTGGATGATTTTGTTCTGTCCTAAGTACACCAAGTTCCCATGCAATGTGAAAAGAGTGACCTGGTGAGGTGCTGGCACAGGTTTCCCAGAGACGCTGTGGCAGCCCAATTCCTAGAAGCGTCCAAGGCCAGGCTGGAAGGGGCTTGGAGCAACCTGGGATAGTGGAAGCTGTCCCTGCCCATGTCAGAGGGTAGGAACAGAATGATCTTTAACTTCCGTTCCAACCCAAACCATGCTGTGACTGATAAAATGCCTGGGTACCTTCCCTTTCATGTTAGTTACAGTAGGTTCAATTCAGTTTTGAGCTCCAGATTTGGCACCATCCATGGGGGGCCCATTCACAAACAGGCAGAGATCTCTTTCTGCTGTGATACCCTGGAGTCTCTCCCCTGATCTCCCATCAGAGCTCCAGGATGCCGGAGGTGTTCTCCAGCCCTTGCATTGAGCTGACAGGGATACTGCAGATCCCTGGCGACATCTCGAGTGCACCACTCTGCATGAGCAGCAAAATCAAGCCCCCAAATGTGGGGTGAGGATGGCACAGGGGCAGCAGGGTTTGATCTCACCACTCTAGTGGCTGCTGGGTGCTTTGGATCCTCTGCCTAACCCAGGTGTGAGGCAAAAAAATGCAAGTTCCAGGCTATTTGCACAGAGGGGACTCCTTTATTCACCACAACCTTTGTGGAAGGATTGCTGTCTGTGCAGGAGCCTGGGCACACCTGCTCCCCATGGGATGCACACAGGCTGGGGGATGCTGCTGTAGCTCCAGCTGTGCATCTCCCATGTCTGTCTTCNATTAATAATTTAGACTTTCTATTAATTTTTAACCCCGAAGCAAATGGACAGGCCTTGGTGGGGATGAAGATTTCTTTCAGAGCTGGTATCATTTTATACGAGCTGTAAGTGTTTTGATGGCCTGATTTAAACCATTAATACCATTAAGTATTTAATTAAGAAAGTTAATAATTAATTATATATGTTCATACAATAGTAGTCATGATAATACTATTGCTAATGAGCAATAATTAACGATGGGTTGTATTTGGACAGGCAGTAACAGGACTGACCTCTAAGATCAGGAATGTGCTCTGGGAATGGTCACAGGCACGGATCAGTCCTGGCTGTCCCTGAGGAGAGAACAGGGAAACCTTCCTCACCTTGGCATCACCGTCAAGGACTGTGGGCTTGTGAGGGGTCCTGGTTTGGGCAGAGCCTGTGTTGGGAGCAGGAGGTGGAGCTGGAACATTCCAGGGTTCCTCCACTCTCTCCTGTTACGCAGCTGGGTCTGCCTCCCTTTTCCCCATCCCTCACCAAGCTCAAACACACATCTGTGCTCCCCACAGCAGAGCTTAGAGAAACTTAACAAGAAACACTCAAACCTCACCCTTATCCACTGTTGTGCACCTTGTGTGGGACACTGCAATAACATATAAACAATAAAAATAATAATAAAAATATGCCAACTCCTTCCCCAAGTACAGGAGTGGCGAGTCTTCCCAGGGACTGGGTGTCACCAGTCACTTACTGTCGCTCTCTGGGTGCTAACACAAGCTGCTCCTCTCTGAGCTGAGGGATATAAATAAGAATTAAATAATGGTAGCTGCAGTAGGGAAGATGATGGCACTGTTACTGTGATAGATATCCATGCTGGACCCTTCTGTGGGCTGTGGGATGAAATGTGAGCTTTCTACACAGTCAGGAACAGCCCAGGGAGCGTGTGGAAAATTCCGGGGGAAAAACTGATTTGATTTTTGGCCCTCTTCAGGGAGGAAACTCACAGGACATATTTTCCTGGCTGTGGGAGTAGCCTGTGAGAGGGGTAACATGTTCTCCATACGTATGTCCCTGTCTCACTTTGCATCCTCAGGAATGCAAGGTTAGCAGGAAAATGCAGCTGGGAATCTGTAATGAAAAATTCTGCCGACGCTTCAAAGAGCATCTCTGATCTCTTTCACAGGCACGCTCAGCTTCCAGAGAGATGCTGCTGACGTGAGGGGCTCCAGCTCCGGGAGCTGCAGGACCACACTCCAAATGGAGGAGAAGTGCTGGGCCTGGGGGAACAGGGNTTTTTTTTTTTTTTATAAGTTTTTTTTTAGTTTCACACTTCAAGACAGAGTGATGAGGTGATGCTGTGGTGAATCTAAGCCCNACACATCTGTGCTCCCCACAGCAGAGCTTAGAGAAACTTAACAAGAAACACTCAAACCTCACCCTTATCCACTGTTGTGCACCTTGTGTGGGGCACTGCAATAACATATAAACAATAAAAATAACAATAAAAATATGCCAACCCCTTCCCCAAGTACAGGAGTGGCGAGTCTTCCCAGGGACTGGTTGTCACCAGTCACTTACTGTCGCTCTCTGGGTGCTAACACAAGCTGCTCCTCTCTGAGCTGAGGGATATAAATAAGAATTAAATAATGGTAGCTGCAGTAGGGAAGATGATGGCACTGTTACTGTGATAGATATCCATGCTGGACCCTTCTGTGGGCTGTGGGATGAAATGTGAGCTTTCTACACAGTCAGGAACAGCCCAGGGAGCGTGTGGAAAATTCCGGGGGAAAAACTGATTTGATTTTTGGCCCTCTTCAGGGAGGAAACTCACAGGACATATTTTCCTGGCTGTGGGAGTAGCCTGTGAGAGGGGTAACATGTTCTCCATACGTATGTCCCTGTCTCACTTTGCATCCTCAGGAATGCAAGGTTAGCAGGAAAATGCAGCTGGGAATCTGTAATGAAAAATTCTGCCGACGCTTCAAAGAGCATCTCTGATCTCTTTCACAGGCACGCTCAGCTTCCAGAGAGATGCTGCTGACGTGAGGGGCTCCAGCTCCGGGAGCTGCAGGACCACACTCCAAATGGAGGAGAAGTGCTGGGCCTGGGGGAACAGGGGAGAGATGTGGAGCTATGGGGATCCAGTGGGGCAGGGCATTGCTGGGGTTGGAAATGCTATTTTGGGGAGTTGCACTTGAGTGACAGCCATCCCTGCCCATCCATCCATCCATCCATCCATCCATCCATCCCCAGCACGGCGCAGAAACCCCTCCCCAGAGGCTCTCAATGACTTCTGCTGTGCTTTTTAACCTCTGCAGTTTGTTCTCTTCAATTCCTCTGAAGTTTCCTCCCTCTTCCATTATCCAGTGGCCAAGCTTGCTGCTCAGAACAGGATGGGAGAGGAGAAGGCAGGAACTGGCAAGATAAAGTGTTTCCAAGAACTCCTCCTCCCTGCTGCTCCCTACTCAGAGCCTCTGCGTTAAATCAGCAGAGGTTTTTTTGCCCCTTCTCCTTTCCCCAGAGGCTGTCCCAGGACAGCTCTGCTCTGGGAATAAGAAACCTTCTTGTAACCATTCACTCCCATGGACTCACTTTTGGCTCATTTGCCCTCAAGTTTGCTCTGCCTAATCTTTCCTGTTTACCCCTGAGATAACTGTGCAGACAGCAGCTGCATCCCATCCCAGCCCAGCTCCCATTTCAGTAGACTAAGCAAGCTTGGGGAGCTCCTCTTGTGGGGCAGAAGGTTCATGGATCAAAGGCCTCGCTTTCACTTGCACCAAGCAATTTTCCCCAAGAGCAGATTTGTCTTGATATTATTAACATAGCTCACGAAAGGGGAAAAATAATGGAATGTCCTTAGTCCTGGTGATGCCAGCCACATACACAGAAATGGTGGGGGTTTTGTTCAAATTAATTGAAAAGGAAGATCCATCATGGCATCAAGGCTTGTGGAAAAAAACCCTTGTGTATTTTTTTTTTTTTTTCCATGAGCAATCCCATTTGTGGACCGGTGCTAAAAGAGCTGCTGGAGGATGAGGGCTTTCAAAAGTTAATTGATTAGAGGAAAATCCCACCTCCTTAATAGTTATTCAGACTCATTTCATATTTTGCAGCTATTACATAGTTATAAAGTAGCTGACAGAAAAGCCCCTGTATTACAGATGGGAAAACTATTTCTCATGAAAAGATCAAAGCCCCAGTTCCCATATTTGAGCACATTTATCAATAAATCACATGCCAGGATAAGAAATTTCAGTGTCAGCTTTCTGCTTTCAGACCAACAACACTAAATGACTACTCAAAAGCAGAGAGTTTAATTTTAATTACATTTTCAATTGTTTTTAGAATTAGGTACAATAAGGACATTGACAATTAATATTCTGTTCAGCTCTGTCATTTAACCAACCTTTTCAAAGAGATAAACCCTGGCTCAGGATCAGCTGTGGATGGTCACTCTTAGGAGCATTTCTTCACTAAATAGGAGCTTATTTCACTGAGAAGTTACGCTCCTGTGGTGACAATCCATCATTGCTCACAGGACCGGTGTTGTCAGTAAAACCTTATTTACTGCTCCTCTGACCAAATAAAAGCTTTCCAAATGGGCAAGAACACACATGTCTCTAGAGAAAATGAGAGACCTTGGCTTCTGGGAACAGCTCAGCCAACCCTCCAAAAGTCTGAAAACACTTTTTACAGGCTTGCGCTGCTACACAAAATAAATCCAGCCCAGAGAACCCTTGATCTGCCAACAGCACCAACAGAGTGCCAGCACAGTTGGACTCAATGATCTCAGAGGTCTTTTCCAACCTTAATGATACTGGGATTCTAAGAAAGTCAGTGAAAACTATGGAAGGGTGACCTTCTCTGGAAGGAGAAAATGAGGAAATTTCTTGATCTCCAAGACTCGTGGAGGGAGAGCTTTTTGAGTTCAGCTCTGGGTCAAGGCTGGTTAAGATGCTGCAAAGTGACAATTCCATTTCTCATGATTTTGTTTGGAGTCTCAGGCTGCCACGCTGGTGGTGGGAATTCCACAACAGGCCCCTGGGAATTTCACCTTCGGCTTTCATAAGGGTCTCATTTTTTTTCCTTAATGTTTTTACAAAACTCCAGTCACAAGTCTGTGAGGGTGTGAGAATCACAGGTTTCCATTTTCAGCTGAAAGGCTCTAAATGTGACTTTTAGACATGCAAGCACAGATGAAACTAAGAAGAAGTCACAATTACTAATTTAATATCTCAGGCTGAAGACTGGCCCTTGCTGAGGAGGGGCCCTTGAATTTTGTCTGCTCGAGGCCAGCAAAGCTGCTGAGGGAAGTTAATTTTTAACCCGCCTGTGGAGTGTTCCGATGGTCAGGAGATGTGAGGTGGTTCACCAGCCACCTATCTGCATGTCTGTGATATAAATGCATGTACTGAGAGCAGGTCACAACCTACCCCTGGCTTTCTGGTGCCATTTGAGGTGGCCCAGGATGTCCCACCTGGCCTCCACCAGCCCAGAACGGCATGTATCTTCTGCAAGTCCTAGGCCAGGCTTGTCAGCCCCCTGTCCTGCATGCTCTGGAGCTTTTCAATACCACAGGCTGTTTACGTTAAGGACTGAATTATTCCTCCATGCCAGGGTCAACCTGTTCAGCCTGCAGCTGACAGGGACACTCCTCTGTCCTGACTTGCTGCGCCCATCCACCCTCTCAGGATTGAGTATGAACAAAGAAGCACTTTACTGGTGCTGAGGAATCTCTGGATCTTGCTTCTTTGGTTAATAATTCACTGTGTGTGAGCAATGAAGGACATCCCTGGTTTCCTTTGAGGGTCAGATGTGAGAAAGGAAATGAAGAGCTCAGCACTGGCCTTGGTGGGGCTCTGTGAGCCAAATGGTGATGGTCTCCCATAGATTGTGGATATTTCATCCCAAGGGCTGCCACCTCACGCATCAAGAGCTGCACCGCACCCTCCTGTACACTCCAGGGAGAATCTGGGGAGTGCTCACTGCCTTTACAGCCTCCGGAAGGAGGGCAGCTTGAGGGGGAGGGAGCGCCAGGCATCCAGGGCAGTGCTGGAGAGCAGATGGGGCTGAGCACAGAGACAAATGAGCTCCAGCTTGCCCAAACCAGCCCGTGGATCTGCAGCAGGAGTGGCTGATGCAGCTGCTGTCCTCCCCAGCTTGGAGAGCTTTGACTGTGGGGCAAAGCCCCTCTCACCGCTCAGGCCATGAGAGAGAGGTGAGGAGACGAAAAAAGGGAGCGAAACCCTCCATCCTTTGCAAGATCTGATCATCCTTTTCAATTGCTTGGCAGCTGTGGAACCCTCTCTTCCCTTCTCCATCACATTGTCCTGCTCGTAATTATTTCATCAAATCAACTTCTTCTCCTTTTTCTGCTGCAAGTTTCAAACTACCCGACCTTACTCTGTGACAAATCTGCCTGAAACCGCTGCTGCCTCTGCATCCCTCATGCCTGGCCTGCCTGTTTCGAGTGCTTTCTGTTAGACACATACATGTATACACAAATGTATATTTTTATGAGCCTCTATTTTCCTCCCAGCATGATTTTCTTTCCACTGTCTTGTTTTTTCTCCCTCTCAGGCCTCATAGGGCCATTTGTCACTCTTTGGATGTTTTTTTCTTTTATTGGGATGTTTTCTCCTGGAACGCTTCCCACCAACGCAAGCTGCCTGGCCCATTAACTTCCAGAGTTCAGCTGACAGCCTGGACTCCAAGGCCCATTGCCTTGTGATAGTGAGTGCTTCTGAGATGCAGGAATTAGCTGGTAAAATGACCCAGTCACATGCACAACAGGAAGAAGAAATACAGTTCCAGGGTACAATAAGATAATAAATTTTGCAGCTGTGCTCAGATCCCTTTTTCTCTCTCTCTCCCCTCCCGCTTCTCACTCCTTCCTCTTGTGTGATAATCTGATAAATGGCTGTGGAAGTTTGACTGTTTCTTAGCTGGATCTTTATTGAAGCATTTGCTGCTGCAGACAAATCGTGTTAAATTTCTCACACACACACCAAAGCCTCTAATCCATTGTCACTCACGTAGATCGATCAGGCCCACACTATTGACACGAAGAAAGACCTCAGAAATCTTTGTTTAAGCACTCAACTGGTGCCATGAATTATCTGTATTTAAATTAGCAAGCCTGCATTTGAGGATTCATTATGCTTCCCTGCTAATTGGGTCTTGCTAATGATCATTAAACTGGCGTCCCCACCATCTTGTTAGCTGACAATTTAAAGGGATCGTAAAAGGCAGCCAGCAGGGAGGCTGCACAATTCCAGAGGTTGTTAATGGCTCTGGAGCTGGTTCAGCTCTGAGCCCGTGGTTTGATGCCAGCTCGACATGTGTGTGTGCCCCAGAAATAATTGCTGTGGCAGACAGGGTGCTGAAGGAGAGGGGACACGTGCAGGGCACGAGGTGATGGCCCCTCAGTCCTGTGGAGCTGAGGAATGCTGCTGTGGGTGCCCCGAGGTCCTTGTGATGCCTTCAGTTTTATTTCCATGTATTTCAGGTTCTGTGCTGCCCAGGGGCGCAGCTCTGAGCTCACACTCGGTGTCACTCAGCTCTCTGCACACAGCACGGACACAAAACAAATCCTTCTCCTGCTGCACACCAAGGACAGCTGGGACAAGTGTTCAGGCCCAAAAGCACCAACAAGGCCGGGCTGGAGGGAGGAACAAGAAGGGTGGGACTGCAGAACCTGGAGCTGCAATTGGACAATTAAATCCCAATATGTAAATGGACCAAGACTTATAAAAGTGTGAGACCTCATGACCAATCATATATTTTTATGACCATTTTGGGTCAATCTTGGGTTTGGCCCTGGCCAGGCTCTTGTCTTGCCCAAGGTGTATCCTTAAAGGCCTTCTAATAAATATCTACTTTATTTTCTTAGCTCTGTCCAGCCTCTGTTCCAGATCAGCCTTCCCAAGGCATCACTTGTGTGTGATTCATACACTGACAAACCTGAAGGCTTCTTGGACTGAGGAGATTCAGGATAAGAGGCCTTGGTTAAGGGGATCTTTGTCATTGTCCATCACCCAAAAGTTAATTATTTATCCCTGTCTTGCCCCAGGGAAGGGGACACTCACCCAAAAGGGCACGGTGGAGGGTGGAGGCGTGTGGGGGTTTGTAGGCCCAAACATCACAGAGAGCCCAGATGGGAGCAGGTGATGGATGACCCTGGCTCCTCTGGGGAAGCATTTTCCTGCAGCTAATGCAGCCCTGGGGGAATGCGACCTTCCATGGGCCATCCTACGGCTTCCGTGGGTCACTGCCCCCTGCTCAGCCTCTTCTCAAGATGCAGTTCTGCCTCTGTGCTTCCTTAGCAGGGCTGAGGGCTGCGACATGCCCCCACCGACTGCCTTTGTAAGGGGAGAAAACAGGCTGGGTTTGAGCGAGAGCAATTCGAATTCCGAGCAACGGTAAAAAAAACAGGCTGGGTTTGAGCAGGAGCAATTTGAATTCCGAGCAATGGTAAAAAAACGGCTGGGTTTGAGCAGGAGTAATTTGAATTTTGAGCGGCGGTAGCTCCACGTTAGTGCAGCCATGGGGATCTGACTGGGATCATCTCCTTCAGCACCTGGACACCCACAGACCTGGGGCACTGCTGCACCCTGCCAAGCCTCCTCCAGGTGGTCAGCCCTGACAGCTGATGCCCTGAGAGTGCCAAGGGGTGAGGGAAGGAAACGACTTAGGTGGTTAAACCTCCACCCCGATGATTTAGTGATAATTACATACTGGAAAGCAAAACGAACGGCTGTTTGCATAGCAACTGCAATATAACTGCAGTGTAATTACAGTTCTGCCTCAGAGGGATTGCTGGCCCTTTAGAAAGCTCCTGTCCTGCCTCCGCTCCAATGTGCAACCCCACACGGGGAAGCAGCAGATGGATGGACAACCACACCTCAGGGTGTGGGATGCACGGTGGGGTTTTCAGAAATACCTGGGCTGTACAAGGAGGGGTGCTGGAAGGATCCACGAACCCACTGCTAGAGCACAAGTCCTGGCTTGTGGAAGGGCCCCAGGAGAGGCTTGGAAAAAGGAGTAGATTAAGGTGTAGGTCAGACCACAGAGCAGCTGCTCAAGCCAGGAAGTGTTAAGGGGCAGACAGTCCGCATTTAGGGCAGAAAGCTTCAGAGACAGTGTGTGTGGGTACGTGTGGTTTCTCTTTTTTGTTTGAGATTCTATGTGGCTGGAAAGCAAAAGAACCAGGTCAGGAATGTCATAGAACCATAGAATGTTTCGGGTTGGAAAGGAACTTAAAGGCCATCTAGTCCAGTCCTCCTACTGTAAGCAAGACATCTTCAATCAGACCGGAGAATATACACGAAGAGAGGACTGAAAACCCATCCCAGATGGGTAAAGGCACACTTCAGATTCCTCAGGAATAGGTACTTGAGCCTGAAAAGGTGGTGGTACTCACTGAGCAAAACCCACAGACCAGGCTGAGATGGAGTTGTAATTATTAATTCCCACAGAACTTTCTGTGGATGAGTTTAGTTCCATGGCCCATTTAGAGCCAAATAACCCTGTATGGATTCTCCCAAAAAGTAATGCATCTTTCTCTCTTTCTGCCAAATGACTGACGAGTCAACCAGAAAGTGTCCCACATATTCCTAAACTTTTCTTGGGGTCTCAACACAGAATAAAGCACCAAGGCACTTAAGCAACAGCCTCCCCTTCAACTAAAGAGGGTCCCAAAAATCAGAATATCCTCCTCTGTCAATCCAGAGCTGAATATTTACCACCTTGGGGAATCCACAACTGGTATTACGTGACATAGCTCAAGAGGTTTTAGGTGTCACAGCTTTAATGAAGAAAAAATGAGAAGCCCTCCAGGCTTGCAGGCACCTTTTGCCCTCTCAGGCCTCTCAGAGGACCAGAGATATCCCCACGATGGGTCTGGGGAGGAGACACTTGGGAAGCTGGTGGATAAGAGGGACATCTCCAAGCACAGTATATCTGGGGACAGTTGATGGAGGCCCTTGATTGTGCAGACTCTGTAGTCCTGGTTGTAATTTATCCCCACCCAACACAGATGTTGAAAACAGGGCAGATGAATCATGCCCTAAAAGTGTCTGTTTCTGCTGACTACAAAGGGAGCTTGGGGTGACCGGCTCTGCTGGAAATGTCTGCATTGTGGATACATGAAGTCAGGTGAGAGAAATCCCACATCTCCCACTGCTCCATCTCTGTTCCTTACCTGGAACAGTCACTTCTTAAGATAAAAGGCTATCCCAGGCTCCAGGGCTACCTAATCCTACACTGAGCTGCTTAAATAAATGACAGCGGTCAGCTGAGTAGGAATTCCTGCAGACTTGTTTGCAAAGTCAAAGTCAATTTTGAAGCAAGGCTGTTTTACTTTAGTGCAGTGGACAAGAATTCAGCAGAAATCTCAGAGCTGAATGAAAGGTTTTTAGTGCAGCCAAGAGGAAGATGAGTGATGCAATTGCCCCACTCTTCCCAGTCTTTCTTATTCTCAGATTAAATTCAAACTATTGTATTCCACCCCAACAGTCTGCACTTCCCACAAGTTCTTCTGCTGACTTATACATATTTCCCTCATGAGAATTATTGTGAGGGTAATGGGAGGAATTTGGGTTCGTCTCTCTCCTCCACCCCAAACAATTCAGTCCTGTGCCTTCCCAAGAACAATCAACTCATCTGAAGGCCTTCCATCAAACCGAGCCCCAGGCAAAGTGTTGATAAAATCTTACATTTAAATGTCATCAAATTAAACCCCAGGTAGACTGGTGATAGAAGTAATACGTTAAAATGTCATCATTAGGTTTCATTGTTACCAACCTGCTAGGAGTTGCAGCATCTCTCACGCTGGAATTTGCAAACTGAAGGAGACATCAATCAATTGGTTTCCTACGTCTCCTACAAGAGCATGTGGCTCAGACTTCTTGGTGAAACCAATTAAATTTGTGGCGGATAGCGGATTGGGTTTTGTTGGGGTTTTGGTTGGTTTGGTTTTTTGGTTTTTGTGGGTTTTTTTAGTTGTTTTATTTTATTTTTCCCCTGGAGAAGGGAGGGGTTGGAAGGAGCAAAGAGGAGAAACTGGGGAGAAAGCGGCAGCCAAGGTTGGTTTGACCACGCAGGCCTGACGGCGGCGCGGACTGTGATGTATAGACTTGTGCAGTAGGAAATGGACTGGAGCCACGGCAGAGCATCTGTCAGATGGTAACTCGCAGTCATTTGCAATCTGTGCTGGAGGCAGACCAAGGGCCTGAGCCAACACTTCCAGTTATCCAGGCCTTGTCTCCGGGCCTTAACTCCATCTTCTTTACATCCCATAGAATGAGGCTCTTCTGCTGCTCTACTGTAGCACAGCAGTGACATCCAGGGGCCATTTCATTTGCTGTGGAGATATCAGCCTACTGATATCCAAGATCATGTGTACCTCAGCCAAAAACCCACTGAAGGCGCTTGGAAAGATCCCATCAACGTCAACAACTTTCGATCCATCTGTTTTCCTCCATGGTTTTTAGCAGTTAGCAAAAGAAGGGCTCTCGTGCCCGATTACCTTTGTTGCTACCTTTTTGGCTGAGTAATCTAAGAAAAATCTCCCTGTGCCAGCCTTCTGTTCAACACACAAAGTGACTTTGTGTGCTGTGATTCACTCAGTCCCCCAAATCTCCCCCAAACCGTGACCTATAGCCATAAACAGAAGGTCCACCCACATCTCTGGGGTCCATAGTGGCAAAACCTCAAGCTTTTGCACCAAAACCCAGCCATTCTACTCCTCCAAGGCTGGGGTCAGCCAATTACCAGGCCAAAGGCCGCCCTGATGAGTGAGCAGCTGGCATGAAAAACCTGCCAACCTTTAGCTATGTTGGATGCTAGAAGGTCATCTGGACTTTGTGGGGGAAACCTGACCTCTGCATAGCTGGTTCAGATCTCTCACTTGGATTTTATCTGAATTTCCCAGACTTCATCTCATTGCAACTTTCCTTGATGCCATTTCCAGGGCTTATACCTGCATAGATGTTGATAACCTGCAGTAAAGTCACTTCATTTTCTCCTTGGATATGTTTTTCTCACCCTCAAGTAAGGCTTCCAAAGCCTAAAACCACTCTGGCAGGAATCTTTGCTGTTTCCTTAAGATCTTTTTTTGGACATGTGAACATCAGGACTAGACATAACTTTTCAGAAATGGTCTCACTAATGCTGTTTACAGAGATAATATCAGTTCAGCACTCCCACTTCATATTTGCCGTCTGCGCAGCCAAGGATTACTCCAACCTTCTTGGCTAAGGCATTGCTGGGAGTTCAAACACCAGCAATTGTCTACCAGGACCATTCCAGTTGGTTCTGAGTCACTGATTTCCAGGATGCATCCCCCCCTACACACATCCCCTAAGGTGTCACCCCCATCACTTGCTCCAAAACATTTGCCTTTTCCTGTGGCCACACCGAAAAGAATTTTCAGTGATTCTCACTTCAGCCAGAAGCACCTGTCTTCACAGCCAAGCTACTTGCCACCAATCTTATTTTCATCTTCTCTGCAAATTTTGCCTGCTTTGTTTTTCATTTGCTGTTCACAAATAAGGAGCTGCTGCTCTGTGGTGGTTACCAGATCACTCTCCAGCTATTTGCTCCTTGCATTTTTCTTCCTCCCACTTTCTCTCAGCTTTCACTTCCCCTCCCATGCTTTTTCTCCTTTTTGCCAGCATCAGTTGGTTCTGGTTTTGTTTTCTGAAGGTGACTTGTTTGGCTCAAATCACTGGGCACAATAGCAGATGTTTGGGTTCGAGGGGAGGTGTAATGAAAGAGGATCACACTGAGAACATGCCCTGCATGTCCCTGCTCTGCCTCGACCAGATGTGCACCATGTGGCCCAACACAACAGTCAACAGGCTGAGAATATGAAACTGAGAATATGAAAATATTCCTCAGAAAAGGAATGCATAAAGCTACTGGAGGTGGCTCACCAGAAACCTGTTATTCTCAGCAAAAAAAGAGATTTCCCAGGGCCCAGTAACTGTTTTGATAACCCTTTCACTGGTGTAGCAGACTACTAATAAATAGGTAGCAAAAGAAATATTTTTCTACAGGCTTAACTACAGCAAGGCAAGCATTTTCTTCATTTTCATTTTTCTCCCCCTTTTTTTTGGGGAGGGGTGGGCTTTCCTGGGTTGGGAAGGGCAGGCTGGAGAGATGGACTAAATGCTTACATGGAAGAGCAAGTGGAGATCTTGCATTTGTATACTTAATTCCTGGTTGGGGTGTACGGGGCTCTGAAAGAAGGAACTGGGTGGGGGGAAGGAATTAAATTATCTCTGTAAATAATTGGTATTATGTACCCAATTTGAGTGGAAAAAGGTAACAGAGACCTCTCACTGGAGCCTCGTTAATGCACAAGCAGAAGCTGGGCTTCGGGGTTTTCTTATGCAAAAGCTGTTTGCATTCCTCAGTTTCAGCCACTGAGAGACCTTCCTCTGCAGAGGATGCAATCATGGAATCATAGAATGGTTTGGGTTGGAAGAAACCTCAAAGACCATCCAATTTCAACCATGTGCAGGGACACCTTCTACTATCCCAGGTGGCTCCAACGTGGCCTCAAACACTTCCAGTGATGGGGCAGCCACAGCTTCTCTTGGCAACCTGTGCCAGGGCCTCAGTGCTCTTTTAGCAAATGATTTCTTCTTAATATCTAATCTAAATCTGCCTTCCTCCAGCTTAAGGTTATTCCCCCTTCTCCAAAGTCCCTCTCCAGCTCTCCTGGAGCCCCCTTGGGCACTGGAAGGGACTCTAAGGTCTCCCAAGAACCTTCTCTTCTCCAGGCTGAACAACCCCAGCTCTCTCAGCCTGTCTAGGATGGAATTTCATCATCTTTTAATGGTTATAACCCCCTTACTGCCGTGCACGTGGCTCTGTTCCCCACTCTGCAGCTGGAGAGCTGAGGCAGGGCAGGTTCAGCCCAAGGTCCTGCAGACAGCCCATGGCAGAGGAGATGGATGCTCAGAAGTTGGTGCTGCCACTGCTGCCCCATCCTCCCTCCTTCCCTGAAGTGCATGGCAGGAATTTCGCTGTCCCTGGGCTGAGATGCTGAGGATCGTCTCCAGATTAGAGACTGAACCAAACATTTCAAAGGACTGTTCTTCTATTTAAAAGCGTATCTTCTTTGGATCTCTCATGGAAAGCATAAAAAGCTTTTCAAAATAGCCAGCATGATTATTCATGACTACTCATTTGCAGCAGCACTTGTTTTCCATGGCAGCACCAATGAGCTCACCTGAATAAAGATTTTTGGGGGAGAATGGATGGCTGGAGGTTTTGCACAAGCCGTGGGCTGGCACAGTCCCTCTGCCCTGGGCAAAGACCAGAGACCTCATTGCCACCCCCAGCCTGGTGCTGATCCAGCTGTTGCCGTGCCCTCACACAGCTGGGCTGTGCCTCTGGCACTGGGAACTCATCCCTGCTTGCTTTATTTACCAGTATCCAAAGGAAGAAGGGCTTGGGGGCACACTGGGTTTTCCAGGGAAGCTCCTGATGGATGGGCACACCTGATGGAGGGTGACGATTCCTGCCAGAGGAACCCGCCGCGATGTGCCCAGGGCTGTGCGAGGAGGATGCGGCAGCGCAGGGGAGGGAGCCCAGGCCAGCAGTCAAACGCAGCCTAGCTCGGGATGATTTCCCAGCAGGCAGAATGTGCCGTCCCCTCCTGCTCAGCCCTGGCCTCCATGTACTCCGACCAGCAGGCTGCCAGGACTGGAATTTCCTGACTCCTGAGACCTCGGCTGTGCTGCCGCAACACCCACCGGAGTCTCCTCTGCTTCCCCTCGGTTTTGTTTGTCTGTGGCTTTGCACAGGAGAAAAAGAAAAAAAAAAAAAAAAGAA
>WBMY01005413.1:334418-348800 GCA_013397315.1 Donacobius atricapilla | reverse complement strand
AAAAAAAAAAAAAAAAAAGAAAAACCACCAAAACACGCGTTAAGCGGAGGTTTCCGGCCCGTCAGAGAGCAGGCAGCGATTTGGGGCTGCTTCGACCGGGTTATCGCTGCGGCGCGCTCGGATGCGAGCCGCGGGTTGCAGCGGCGCAGCCCCAACACCCAGGCAGGGCTTGCCGGCACAGCCCGGCGCGGGTTGGGCTGTCTGCTGCGTGATGTAACCCCTCCTGGAATTTGTTTTCCAGAAAATTCAGCTCTCTGCGAGCGGCTTGGCAGCGGCCGGGGGAGGCGGGCGGCTGTGAGCGAGCCCCGGGCAGCGGGATGGCGTGGGGGCTTCGCAGGGTCGCTGCTGTCCCTGCCCGGGAAAAGCCTTCGGGTCGGCTCCACAGCGAGTTACTCGCGGTCAGCACCGTGTCAGGCTCCAGCACGGAGCTGTTTGTACGCCCCAGAGTGCCCAGCACACAGCGCTCCGCACCTGTGGATGTGACAGTAAAAGCAGGGATAAAGAACAGCCCAAGCGGGAGCCAGGGCAGTTCAATCTGTATTAGGTGAATGCAGATAAGTGGGGAAGGATTCTCAGGCTGGCTGAGAGCGGCTTTCCTTTCCTCTGTGGGTCTAAGGATGCACGTCCAGGCTAAAAGCATTTGGAGGATACAGCACAGAGAGCTTTGCCTGCTCTGTTCTGCACCATTTGACTCTTTATCTGGCAGATATGGAGGGAGCATGGCTGGGAGAGGGAAGCACAAAGTGTGCCAGCTACAGTGGGAAAGGCACAAACTGGCAAGTGATCTGCCNTCCCTCCCCTCTCTCCCCTCATGTTTATTAAGGCCCCCCTGACTTGTGCTGAGGTCACAAAAGCCCTGTCACATCTTCTCCTTTCTCATGGAAGTCAAGGAAAGCTGGATTGTTCTTTCCCATGGACTCAGAGCTGCAGGGGACCCCCAAAGCCATCATGCCCCCCGATGGCTTCAAGCAGAACCTCACCAGGTCCAGACATAACTGATGTTTCTGTAAAAGAGGAAAGAGACGGAGTTTCCTCTAAGAGACCTCCCCAACCTCCTGGCAGCGTGTCCTGGTCCCTGCACACCCCTGTCCAGCAGAAAGCTTTGTCTTATCCCAGATTTTCCTTCCTTGTAGCATGTCCCTTGCTTGTCCTGCCCTTCAGGGACATGGAGAGCAGACTGTCCCTTGGTGTCCTCAGCTGCCTTTCAGGAGCAGCCCTCGGCCTGTGTGCCGTGTCCCAAACGGGATGGGGAGGTCAGTTCTGCATTTCCTGGCTGTGAATACGTGAAGGAGTGTAACTGTTTATGGGAAAGGAGGTTAAGGCATATTTTCCTCCCATGTGCCACCCCAAAAGTCTCATTGGGGTCATCAGGGAGAGGACTAGAGGGGTAAGACCACTGAAAATCAGCTACCTAACATCTTCCATGACTGCTGACCCTAAGGCTGGAAAAACAGGCACAGGTGATGACCTTGCTGGCTCCAACAGGATTAATTGAACGTGTGCCTCAACGCTTTGCAGGAGGAGGTCAGAGGCAGCTGCAGGGGGACACTGCAAGGTGGGATGGGAGGGCAGCTGATGACTTTCCTGGTCTCTGGAGCATGGCAGTTGCTGGGCATTGTGGCTGAGCACTGCGGGTGTGCAGGAGAGAGCAAACTCCTCCTCACTACCTTGCTGCAGGTCACCTCTTCCATAACTCACTGAGTCATTTCCCCCTGCAGAGAAGGACAAGCTGAAGAATTTGGTTGGCCAGATTGTTGGTTGTTTTTTTTTTTTCCCTTTTGGAAAAATAATAGCATAGCATTTCCTCTGCCTTGTCCTCTCCCGTGCTGTACTGGTAAGCTGCACTGAAGTTGATTGATTAGTTTAATAACAGTCAGTTGATATGCAGCCATAAAATTATGCACTTTTACTCATCAGGCTGATTGAACTCCTCTGCTGACTGTACAGGAGCAGAATGGCAGAGTTAAAATAATGAGGGAAACAGCCAAGGGAAAAGCAAGCGTGGTGGTGTTATTGTTTTAAAGCTGAGGAAGAAAATGAGTCCAGGGAGGAGCTTTTCCAAAATAAACACCAAAATACAGAGGGAAAATGTTAAGATGTAATTAGCATTGGTACAAGTGCCATTAAATGTCTGCTGGGGTGGGAGAGCTTCTTTTACACCCACCTGGTCTATTTTGGGGTTTCAGGAGGTTGGGGCTGACCCTGTTGAACAACCCCAGTCCCCTCGTTCTCAGAAAGGGTGAGAGGGGCTGAGCCCTTTGCAGGGTGAATAAACTCAATGGGAAAAAGATGGGAATTCAGTTTGTTGTTTAGCTTGGGGCTGGTTTTGGTTGTGGTTTGTTGTTGTTGTTTTTGTTTTGTTTTGTTTTTTCTAATTCTGGCCAAGGAGGGATGGATATAAGGATGGAACTGGGAAAAAAACATGACTGGGAAGGGATTGTCCCCTCTGCTCCCATGCTAATGGCCTCAGTGGAGAGGAGATGGTGCGATGGGGAATACCAGGGCTCCTGCAGCCTGGCCTGGCAAGGACAGGACTCCTCTCCGTGAAGTCCCCAGGGCCCCGAGCTCTGCTCTTTGTGTTCCTGAGCACCAGGGAGCTGAAGTCAGCCTCTGTCCTGCAGGGTGTCAGTCACGCTCTCTGGAGCCACCAAAGGGAATTGAAGGTTCCTGCTCAGCCATGAATCAATATTCAGGAGCAGGCAGCAGAGCTGGCTGATGAAAAGCCACACAGCCCCCATCCATGCATGGAGAATGGCATTTAAGGCTTTATATCCCAATAAAATATTTCCCAGCACCCCAGCATGGCTCGCTCGGGTGACAAGCCCCCTGTTTGTCCTGCACACATTCATTTTATTTATAAGACCAATTTGTCAGGAATAGGTCAGCCAGCTCTTCGTGCCCGTGGTCCCCGTTGCTCCCACCGCTGTGAAACATTTTAATTGAACCTGCCCACGTGCTGTCCCCAGCACAGGGCTGGCAGCCTTGACCCCAGGCCCAGTCTCCATCCAGAATGCAAAACTAGTCAGCTTTTTCCTCTGGGGCTCATCTCCCTGAAGGAGGGGATGGGAACAGGGGAGGGAATAAGCGGCACTTGGCATTATTTTCTCCCAGAGAAATGCCTGGCAGATGGTTGCACAACTCTTCTTGCCCTTTCTCCCTGATTGCACCCCATCCAGGCTGTTCCTGGAAGCAAAGCTCTCCTCATTTGCCTCAAAGGGCTTTGGGTCAGGCCATGTGTGGTTGCTGCAGGTGACACGCTGACATATCCAAGGGTGCTGCTTCTCCAGCTGTTCATTTATGGGTGCCCGAGAACCAGGAGCGAGGTTCTGGGTTGACAAGTTCAGGGCTGGAAGTCCTGTACTCTGCTGTCATGGGTCTGCTTCCTTCCTGGCAGCCTGGGCTCTTCCTTGGGCTCAGCGAAGTGGAGGCTGCACCTGAATCCAGAGCACTTTGGTGCTAAGGAGCAGCTCTGGCTGTTGCTCCTCGTCCTCAGATGCGGAATGGAAAAGATAAACACAAACTGTGTTGTAGCAGGGACTTCACTTTTATTTGTCATCGTCTAAAGTAAAAACAGACGCTGTAAATCACTAACAAAATGTCTGTCTGCTAGTGCAAATCTTGGTAAAAGCTGTCAGGGTTTCTTTACGCAATGGAGTTTGGAAAGCTATATTTAACTGCTCCTTCAGGCTTCCCTCCCCTTTCTTTTGTTTTCTGGCAAAAGCCCCATTACCAGGATGGAAAGTTTCAGTATTGAAATTTTCCATTAAAGTTTTTAAAAACAACCACCAACAACCTTTCCAAAAAAACTAATAGTAAAACCTACCAAAGCCTTTTTTCCCCTCCTCTCCTTATGCTGAGCAGGTGCAAAGAAGGGCCCTTTCCAAGGTAAAGAATGGCACAGGAAGAAAGTGCAAGAGGAAGGTGACATGTGGACAGGGAGAGCAATAACAAACAATATTCTGACTCAAAGGATGCTGCAAACACATTGTGCACACTCAAAAATACTTTTAAACCATTTTTAAACTGCTTCTTGCCAACTGAGAGGGGAAAACTAACAATGAGTGCCTGGTTATTCCTGATCCCTGCTCTTGGCNAAGGAAAGGAAAGGAAAGGAAAGGAAAGGAAAGGAAAGGAAAGGAAAGGAAAGGAAAGGAAAGGAAAGGAAAAGAGGAGAAAAGAGAAGAAAAGAGAAGAAAAGTGAAGAGAGCAAAGAACAAAGAAGAAAAGAGAAAAAGAGGAAAAAGAAAAAAGTTTTGAGAATTATTCTCAAAAATGTTTTATGGAAAGTAGAAGGAATGTGGTGTGAGGCAAAATGCGGGTCTTCAATGCCCCGCTTGTGCTCTCCCCTCTGCGGGGCAGCTCCGCGGCTCTCGCTGCTTTTGTTTTCTTCCGCGGAGCGACCTCCCGGTCACCGCAAATGTCACCGTGGCCCGGGGGCCGCGGCTCCCCGCTGCAGCCCCTTCCGGAGGGGGAACACTCGGTCACCGGACGAGGAACTTGGCTGCGAACCCCCGGGAGAGCAAAGCGGTGTCAGAGAGAGCCGAGCCTGGGAAGAGGGAGAGGGGCGTGCTCTCAGCGATCGTCATTCACCGGCAGAGCCGGCACTGATTCTCCGGGGACTTCATAAACATCCTCCACAGGCCACAGTGCCCCTGTCAAATGCCACCTTTGGAAGAGGGAAGGGGTTTCCGTGCTGCTTCACGACCGGACTTTGCCCCCCTCGATCAGCCCGGAGCTGCACAAGCAGCGCGGCGTCTTCCCCAGGCGGCACAGCTTTATTCTGTGCTTGACATTTGGCTGCAGCTGAGATGGGCACGTTAAAGCCACGATAAGGCGAATATTTGCTCTGCATGGAGAGCTGCTGATAGGTAAAAATTGCCTGGTGTTGCCTTCAGCATGCCTTTCACGGCCTGAGTGGGGATGCACGGGCTGGAGCCGGGAAAATCCCCACCTCTGGAGGTTCACAGGCTGCTAAAGGGACCAGTTACCCCTCTGGGAGCCCATCTTCTGGCTCACAGCTCCATTTGCCACGTAAGCAGCACAGATTTCAAAGTATCAGGCACTGCATTCATCTGCTTAAATCTGCTGAAATCCTGATGGAGCAGCTGATGGGGACCAGGAACCTGTTGTCCCGATTTCCAGCAGGAATCCAAAATGGACCAGATGAGTTACAGTGCCCTGAAGGTGCCTCTTTCCCCCCAAAGCCTGCAGGCTGCACACAAGGTGTGGTATGAGGAATAGAGACTGCTGCCCTGTAAGTGTGCCCTAATAATTTGTCAGCATCGATGTTACCAAAGCTGCCTCCTCTGGAATACAAATTCCTGTGGACCTGCTTGCCAGCTCTCTGCTGTGATGACATTTCTCTCCCAGAGGTCAGCCAGCCCTGCATCCTGTATCCTCTCCCCTCGGAAGCAATCCTCTGCTGTAATGAAGTCCACTCCCAATTTTAGCTTTTGTTTGTTAGCCCTCTCCCTGTGATAAATATTTATTATCACGTTTATTATCACATTATTTTGGTGACTCACCGTCCCCAACTTCCCAGCATTGTTTTTGACGGGAACTTCTCTGTACCTGTTTCATTAACACCCTGCAAGGAATAAACTTTACCTCTGTCTCCTGTGGACTCAGCCCTGCTCCTCCCCAACAAAACCCTTCTGCCCCTCCTTTGGGGTGAGTTCGTGACCTGCTCTTTGTCCACTGTGATCACTTCATCCTTTTGCACTGTCACTGCCCTTCCCATGACCAGATGGGGCTGTCCTTTCTTTGAATGTCACTGGCCAGCAAACACTGGTCCCAGGGCAGCCATCAGTTTTCCCTCCAGCGCTGAATTAATCCACAGCCACCATCCTGAGGTCCCCAGCTGAGTGATTGCATTTTTCCTGCATGGTAGTGCATGTTCAGCAATGGCCAGCTGGGTTTTTAGAAACACTGATGCCATCTTCCTACTGCAGCACACGTTTCTCAGGCTGAAATCTCTGTTAACCAAAATCTTCTTTTCATTTCTACAAATTAATGTCGAGAGCTCTTCCCCACTTGAACTCAAAGGCTCATCACAGATCCCTGCCACTGCCCACTCTTGGGTAATGTTAGTGCAAAGATGCAAAGGCGTGGGAGACTCTCAGGCTCTGAGGTATCAATAAATCTTAAAAGAAATGGGTATTTTTTTATTAATAGGTGTTCTCTGCTCCCTTTCCTCCCTTTCATCTTCCTCCACACTGCAGCCCATTACTGCAGCATTCCACTCACCTGAATCCCTCATGTCTCACCCCAGACTCCCCCCAGCACTCTATAAACTGCTGGAAATCTCTCCTCTGTCTGGCACAGCTTCGATCTGCTCATTACACAAAATCCAGTTTTGTTCTGCTTTTTGTCTGCTTTAGTCCTACTCGTTTTGTGATCAGTTCAACACCTTTTGCTTGGATTCTCTAGTCTCCAGCCAAATAAAAAAAACCCACAACCTGTTCTACCCGGGAGCTGTCAGCTTTCCCTGTTACCTGCCCATCTTTTTCTCCTTCCACAAACCCAAGGTTTTCAGCTGCTGCTTGCAGGGGAGGTTGCTCACACCAGTATTTTTTGCTTTCTTTCTCAATCTCTCAGAGAAATCTTCCAGCTGCTCCCCCCTCCAAATTATTCCTTTTTCAGACTCAGGAGTTCTCTGCAGTCTGTGCTGACCTGTGTAACTCCATGTGATGCTCCATCTGTTGTTGACTTCTTTGTGTTTATTTACTAAGGGGGAAACTGAAAACACAATTTCCAGCTCTGGCCAGTGTTCCTGCCATTCCTCAAAAATAAGATCTGCTACGGATGGAGCTCCAATTTCTATCTGCTCAAGCCTGTGGCTCAGCCCCAGGGATGCTGGCTGAGGGAGGACATGTGAAAAGTGTCCTGTGCAGTGCTTCATCTCCCGTGAGACACATAATTCTCTCTGTCTCAGTCTCCATACTGAGATGTCAACAGCTGAACCTTCAGTTCAAGTGTATTTATGCATATTTATCCCTGCATGGCCAGTGAGGTGTATTGAAACCAGTTTATTTCAGAAATAGCATCGTTTTTCCTGGCGAGGGAGAGCAGCTTCTCTAATTTTCTGTGCCACTTGTATTTTCGGGCTTAGCAAGGCAAAATGCCAAGGAGTGACAGCCTGTTTACCTAAGAGCAGCTAAAAGAGCTGTGTGGCAATCAAGGTATTGAGTGGGTTGGGCTGAAAATAGATCAGCTTGGGAAGGCTTTGATCAGAAATGCTCACTGGGGGACTGGCTGGCCCCGAGCACCAGTGACAGCCTCCCAGGGAATATATCCCCCTGCACGTGTGCCAAGCAAGGCACACAGTCCCCCCTCCATGAACCTCACCACGGAATGGGAATCTTTATCAGGAATCTGGTCCCTTTTTTTTTTCCCCCACTGGTAAAACCTCTTTTGGAAGGGTATTTGTGGCCTCACTGGGATATCACTGAGTCCTTCACCTCAGCCTTCCTCAGAGAATGATTGTTTAACCCCTTCAAGCTCTCCTGAGCTCCTACCAAGCCAGGCTCCAAACCTTTCCCAAGCTGTTTTGTCTCTTTCTTTCTTGATGAACAGACATGCCAAGCCCAACCTACCCATGTGATTACCAAACTATTTGCCTACAGCTTCACGTATCTCACTTTATACAGCCCCTTGTGCCAGCTCTCTTCTCTGGGCACGTCTGTGTAGCAATTTTGGCCCAGGCTCCAGGTCTGGTGTGGCTTTTGGCATCCTGACAGGCAGGACAGATTACAGGAGAAAGGGTTTGGGCTCTTGGTGGCTCCAGGAAAGCCCTCACCCCAAGATAGGAGAGCATGAGCACAGACCAGGCTGTGGCTTTCAAGGTGTGGGATTCGACAGGTTCAGTCACAGGCCCTGGGCTCAGCTCCAGAGAGAACAAACAGCATCGCATCTCTGTAGCACTTTGTTCAGGAGTGTTCCTGCTCCTTAATGGCTGCATTTTGCAGCAATTGAGGCACTATGGGCTTTTTTCTTTGCAGTTTTCCAGCTGCAAACATCAGGGAGAACTGGCCACTGTGCAGGGATACAGCACTGTAAAACCAAGGGCTCTCCTCAGGCTGCCAGCCACAGAGCTTGTTACAGACTGAGTGCCCACTGTTATCATGAAAACCATGGTTACTTCAGGAATTTTCCATTTCCAGGGCTGCCAGGCTCTTAGTTCTGCACCTCATCAGTGGGGGAGAAATAAAAGCACCACCTCAGGGTTTTTTGAAGGCTGCAGAGCACGCTAGGTCCATCCCTGCTCTGGATGACAGTGCCTGTACCTGTCTCCAGCCCTGCTGATGTTTAAGGCTTTATCAGACTCCACAGAAAGGGAGCTGAATGTGGTCCAAGCAAATTCCTGAGGTTTTCCAGCCTCCTGTTGTATCTGGTACAATCCAGCTGAGGATGTCGGGGTCACTGGCTCCAGGCCTCCTCCTCCATGTCACACATCTTCCAAAGGCTGGGGTTGTGTTTTACTCCGTAAAGGTATTAGAAACTGAATTACTCTTTGAACACAATGATACTGCCCATGCAATTCTCCTTGCAGATTTTGGGAATTGCCTTGCTATCCACATCAGTCCTTCCCTGGATCAACCAACAGCACAAACCTCATTAAGTCCCATACTCAGTGCTGCATGCCTACAGCTCTGCGAGACTCAGGGAAGAGAAAACCCAACTGTTGGCACACTTGGATTCAGAAAGAGGAAATCAGAGGGAAGAATTAGAAATGGCAGACTTTTGCAGTGCCACTGTTTTGCTCCTGGGCTCATGATGCTATGCTGGATCTAGAGCGAAGCTGAGCAGATTTCCAGTGGCATGAGGATCAGTAGTTTGCTGACCATCAGGGAAACCAAGGGATGGCAGCAGGTCAGTGACTAAGTGAGCCCAGAGGGGCTAGATCCTCAGCTTTGACTGCAGTTCCATGGAAAACAAGACAGCAATAAATATGTGACCTTCCAGCATCAGCCTGAAGGTCCCTCCTGCCTGATGGAGGAGGCAGCAATGGGGCTTTTCTGTCCAGCAGTGACTACACACAGGGCTGTATTTTCTTACTCACATCCTTTAGGTAGAAGTGAATGTGAAAGGCAATTTCAAGCTTTGAAATGTTGAAAGCCCCAAGAAAAGGAATTTTCAAGTACGGGGACCATGTATAGGTTTTAGCTGATGCCCGAATACTTTGGGGGTTTTATTGTGGGATGTTCCTTATGCTGCTGAATCACAGCCCAGACACTGAGGTTTGGGAACTGCTGGTTCAGGGGAGATGGTTTCAGACACTGAGGTAGAAGGTTGGGAGGCACAGCATGCACTTGGGATCAGCTGATGCTCTTCCATTTGTTAAATCAGGTAATCTGACCTTAAATCCAAGCCCGTAGACGCAACCATGGAAAGAGCACTTCCAGGAATAGGCCATTTATCCTGTTGCTGTACATGGAATTACAGCTAGGTAATAACTCTGGGACGTGGTTTATTTCCCTCTGGTTGCTGTGCCTTCTGGATACTCAAAAGAAGGCTTTTTCTTGTCTTTTTTTTTTTCAATTTTTGTTTATGTTTAATACTAACATTGGTGTTCTCTTACTTGCTGATTCCAAGGCTTTCAGTTTTAACATGGAGAAAACAAATGAAACTGGAACTATATTAGTGCTGCCTCCGTGGGAAAGGTGTCTGCCAACATCCCAGCCCTTCTCTGTTCACAGCATCCAACTTTTAGCCTCTGTCTCCGTGGGGGGCTGAGACTGACTGCTCATCATTATGGGCCAAAGTACCCAAACCAGCACATCAGGCACAAAACCCAGCCCTGGCTCCAGCACATTGTTAGCACCCCTAATAAACGTGGTGCCACTGGAAATCCCAGGTGCCCAATAATCCCTGTGAGAGCAAGCACAGGAAGCAGCCCAGCAGCCAGCTCCTGACTTGTTTGCATTCAATGTGCATTTGAAAGCAGGCACAAAAATAAAATAGTGTGAGCGGATAACATTCCTTGGAAGGCCACTTGTATTTCAGATCACCTCAGCCTGGTGTCACATTCAAAACTTGCCAGCAGATCGGGGGAAATTATTGCAGGGCTGTCAAAGCTCCAAGAACAGCTCCAGTGAAGGACCCTTTATTCCATGGGGTTTCCAGGCAGGGCTTATGTAGTTGACATAGGGATCATGGTTTTTTTCAGGAAAGAATTTCAGGGAGGAAAACTGGTGGGTACTGAAAGCAGCTTTGTGTCCTGCCACTAGATTCCAAGCAAGACACCTGAGTACCTAAAAAAAAAACCCAAAACAACAGGATCCTATTGCATCCTCCTGATCCCAGGGACAGCCAAGAGTGGCTGATACTGAGGGCTGTCTGCTGCTCCACAGGGTCACAGCTGCAGCCCCTGGGTAAAGCTCCCTGTGCTCCCTTTTCAGCCAGGAATGACCCTTTTAGAGCGCAGCTCATCTCATCCCAAAGGAGTCAGCCGGAATAAGTAAACAAAATTCCTACAAGCCCATCCTGTAGGCTGCTCCCTCCTGCAAGGATATTAAACTTTTTTTTCAGTCATGTTTGAGACCCCTGCCTCAGCCAGGGGTTGAGGGGGAGGAGCAGGACAGCTCTGCTCCGCCAGGCAGGAGAATTTGGGAACTCAAAATGCCCTGGTGACTCTATGCAAGTTTTGCCCGTGCGATGCTTTGCAAAATTACCAGGAAAATCATTGTTTCCTTTAATTCCATTGCTTTCTTTAATCCCAGAGGTGGAAAGGGATTAAAGAAAGCAATGTGCAGCCCCTCAGTGCATTTATATCCACCCTTCCCTTAAGTATCCTCAGGCCAAGGAAAGCTTTCCTCATGGCTCCTGTGTGGCCAGAGATGTCCTATCAGGTCAAAGTGGGAAGGAACGTCCACCTCCTCATCACCAGATTTATACCTCTCCAGGTAAATTAAAATTATGCCTTTTACTCCTGCTGACTTTCTAGCTGCCTCCTCTCGCTCTAAAAGCATGGAAAATTGGGGGCTTGGCATAGACTATTATGGGTAACATACCCAAAGTATTCCTCAGCATCTTGGGATTAAGTAGTCCCAGGCATTTTTGGCAAGAAAACAGGCAGATGTGATCAGACAGTTCCTCTGTCACTTCCTGTTCACTGTTTGTGAACCAAGGGATAATTTCCAGCTTTGTTTGATGGTACCTTTGCAGTTCCAAAGAACTGAAGCTGACAAGGTTTGTGCCAACAACAGGCAGCCAGCTATAGGGGGAGAGAGGGAAGGAGAGGGAGAGAGAGAAAAGGAAATGGAATGTTTCTGGAACACAAGAACCCATCCAAGGGTTCAGCCTGAACTCTTACAACCAGGGAAGACCAGGTCATGTATGGGATCACTCCTCTAATGACTGGCTTCCCAGGGAGCAGGGAAAACCTGCACTCCCTGTGCCATCTCAAACTGGTTTGAAGAGGGGCTGAGACCCACAGCAAAACTTCTCTGGCTTCTTCTCTGAGCCCTCCCCATCATCCTTGTCCTGCATAGACAAGATAACAGAGGCACAAGGAGTCACTGGCAGTGATTTGAAGTCTGATGGCTCCAAGTGATGGAAAACACGAGTGGGTGTTGGTGTTGTGAGCCACTGACAGCCAGACCCTGCCTCCAGCACATGAGGCTTCAAATTCTGCTTTTGTTTTTGTGTAAAGCAGCCTGTCCCTGTCCAGGCAAGAGCAGGGACAGAAGCCAAGCCAGGCTGCAGGTACTGAGGGGACAGGAAAGAGCAGCTGTGGGAAGCAGCAAGCGTCCAGCCCAGACCATCTGCTGCTGTTGGATTAATCTCTAACCTGTGCTCTTAGCTGGCCAAGGGAAACTTGTTAGGCTGAATTTGTATCTCTAGCTTCAGGTTACAGCCTGGCATGTTAAAATAAACCATCCCTGACTTTATGTTAGCTTAAAAAGCTGGGTTGTGGATCAGAGATCGAGAAGAAATCGTGGAAGGAGCTGTTTGTGTTCACCAGTGAGGGAGGAGGAGACAACTCCGTGCTGCCAGCAGCTTGAGCGTGGCCAGAGCACCTCCTTGGGAAAAAAAGAAAGGATCAGAGGCCCAGGATAAAGCAGTGTCTGAAAAGAGCTATGGCTCTTTCTTTTGGACCCATGAGGAAAGGCTCTCTTCCGTTCTGGGATCAACCCTTATGCCTCTGAAGCAGCAAATTTGAAACATTTTTTATTCTCTTGGTACTACTGTTTCTCATGACCACTGTTTGTCTTGTGTTCTCTTGCAAACCATCCTCTGCCAGAGGAGCAGCAATCTTGAAAACTCAGAAGTATTGTGGAGGAAGGAGGATCATTTTTTTATTATTATTATTTTCCTTTTTAAAAATGTGAAATTAAAAAAAAAAAGTTTTCCCTGCCAGTGAAATATAAGGAGAGAAACAGAAATGTTGGAAAAAGAGCTGTCTCCCAGCTTTGTTGAATGCTGGAGAAGGCGATGGATGAAAAGCACCACTAAAAAGCAAAGTTTGAGGAGCGGACCTGAAGGCTGCCTCACTGCTTATCTAATTCCCCTGCGAACGGGGCCGGCTGTCTCGCAGGATGGTTTCAGGTAACATCTGCCCGAGTCTCCTGACTCACCCGTGTGTGGGTTTTGGATGTGCTGGAGCCGAGCTGAACCTGCCAGGCTCTTACAGTTTGCTTTTACACACACGGAGGAGAGCTGGGCTGGTTGGACCGAGCGCTACAAAGCCTCTTTCTAGGAAAGGAGCTTTGCGTAACAGAAGGGAAAATAGGTCGTTGTCAAGGTTTAGGGCATTTGCAGAAGAAAGTAAACAAGTGGTGCAGCGTGGCCGGGCTGGAGCAGAGAACAGGATCTGCTCCTGCTCTAGACAAGGCTGCGCTTTGAAGGAGGGTTTGGCTGGGACCAAAGTCAGCCTCGTGTTTCGGGCAGCGGCATCGGATTCTCCACGCGATCCTTGGCAAAGCATCCCATCCCGGGGCTGTGTCTGGGTGCGGGGAGGAATCACCGCCCCGCAGCACCCCAGGCTTGGGTGCCAAGCTCTGCGGGGCACGACACGGAGCACACAGGGCGCCGGAATCGCCGTGGCGCTGCTGCGAGAGGGGGAGGCTCACCCTCGGACGGCCACGGCAGAGCCAGAGCAGAGCCTGCCCAGGGACACTCGGAAAGAAACAAAAAACAAGGCAAAAAACAAAAAAACAACATCCACCAGCCTCCCGCAAAAGCACCGCAAAGCCCTTACAAACGCCTTCGGGCGCCGTCGGCCGAGCAAAATCCCAGGGGAGATTTTGGGAAGAGACCCAGCTGCCTCCCTGGGGGATGGAGAAGCACGGCACGTTTCCTTCCCGGGGGCCAGGCTGGGCGGCCACGGCCGTGCCCTCCCCGCCGGGGTACAGCCTGTGCCGGAGCTGTGGCACCGGGGGGGCTCTGCGGAACATCTGCCAGCGGCCCGGCCCCCGCCGCCAGCCCGCCAGGACATCTTGTTTGTGTTTTTGCGCCGAGCACACTCCCAGCGGGTTATGTCAGGGGTGAGGAATGCGGGGCCACCCTGTGTCATGAGATCAGCCTCACATTTTTAGGCTGAGCGCTTATACCGTATTTGCTGGGAAGCGGCGCGGGGGCCCCGCAGGGGTGGGAGATCCCCCCCATTCGCCCGCATCCCGCTTTTCCAGCCCTCGCTCCAGCGGAGCCGGGTGGGGCGGATGGGGCCCGTCTGCTGGAACAAGCTCTCCTTCTGTTCCTCGCAAGGAGCAAGAAAGGAAAGGCAGTGAATTAAGGCGAATGAAAAGGCGGCAGTGAAAGGCGGCCGGGCGCGGTGCCAAGCGCAGGGCGGGCGCGGGCAGAGAGGAGAGCTGGTGGCGAGCTGCTCTCTGCCGCCGGGGGAGGCAGCGGCACCCGGGGCCGCCGAGCCGAGAAACGCGCCCCGGCACCCACAGAACATCCCCGTGCCGGGGGCTGAAAGCCTGAGGAGCCACATGAAGCCACGCAGGGCCAGCGAGGAGCCTGGGCTTAGAGCTTGGAGTGAAGCGCAAGAACTTTGACCCAAAACACCGCCCAGAGCAGCGGCTTCCCCCCAGCTCTGTTGCTGGGAACCGACCCTTATGTCCCGCTTTTCTAAAACTTCTGTGCTGCTTGGCCTGAGTCCTGCTCAAGGAAAAGCGGTGCAAAGCAGCTCTGCTGATGTCGCACAGGGTGGCTGCACTGCCCATGACCAAGTTTTTCTCTTTAAGACTTGTAGGCTGCTCTGCAGCTCAGCGTCTCACCTAGGGGAAGAAAGAGGAGAGATGCTTTGATCCTGGTGCCACTGCAGAGAAAACCCACTGAGGCAGGGTCAGACCCTGGCACAGGAAAGGCTTCTCTTCTCTGCTCTGGTGGGGCTTTTATTTTCCTTTCTTTCTTTCTTTCTTCTTTCCTTTCCTTTCC
>WBMY01005413.1:313578-324626 GCA_013397315.1 Donacobius atricapilla | reverse complement strand
ACACCGCCTAGAGCCCTCCGAGCTCAGCCCGGAGCCCCCTAGCACAGCCCAGAGACCCCCGAGCTCAGCCCGGAGCTTTTGGAACACAGCCCAGAGCCCCCCGAGCACAGCCCAGAGCCCCCCGAGCACAGCCCGGAGCCCCTCGGCAGCTCCCCCCCGCCGCCATCCCTCCGCATGCGGGNAGAGGAAAGCCAGGTGAAGCTATTTATTAGACTGCCTCAGGCCCTGCTTAGTTTACTGCCAGCCTAAAAATCCCCCAGTGCTGGGAAATCAGCTTGGACCTTGTGTGAGCACTGCTGGAGGTCAGCCTGCATTCGGAGGGCGCATCTGTGAGATTTTGCAACCCTGACGCTTGAAATGAGCTAGGGAGAAGGAGGCAGCCCTTTGGAGAGGGACAGGGGAAAAATAAAAAAGGAAAGAAAAACAGAAGGAAACCAAAAGCGCGGGCGGGAGAGAAGGGAAAGGCGGGATTTTGTCTCGGGAAGGTGTCGGAGCCTCTGAGGACTGTCCCCGCCGTCGCCCCGCATTGCGAAAGAGCCTTTGGCTCGGGCTCGGGTGCCCCTCGGTTTTGCAAGGGACGGCGGCACGGAAAGCTCGTCCCGGGCGCTGCCGGCGGGGCGCAGCGGGGATGCCGGGGGGCCTCGCGCCGGGGCGGGATGCGCGGAGCGGCGGAGCGGCGGGACCNCCCAGAGCCCCCCGAGCACAGCCCGGAGCCCCTCGGCAGCTCCCGCCCGCCGCCATCCCTCGGCATGCGGGGGAATCGCCTTCGGGTTCGGGGGGTTCCGGGGGGATTCTGCCAGCGGGGCCGCCGCATCTGCCTGGAAAATGAGCCGAGCCGTGAATGCGGCGGAGCGTGAATGTGTTCGCGAGCTGAGGAGCCGCGCCGATCCCAGCAGCCATGGACTCCTGCCTGGGGCTCTCTCCCCCTCCCCTTTCCTGCATCTTTTCCCCTCCTTGCGCCTCTGCGAAGAGTCTCTCCTCCTTTCCCTCCATTAACAGAAATACCCTGTGGCAGGAGCAGGGCTCTCCCCTCCATCCCTTCACATTCACTGCAGGCTCCCTCCTGCCTCCCATTTTGTGGTCTCGTTGCTCCCCCACTGCTGCTGGTCCCCATGGAAAGCGGCGGCGGAGACACAGCCACGTTTCTTCTCTTCCTTCTCGTATGTCTTTAACACCCCCCAGATCTTTCAGGGATGCTGGCACCTCTCTGTTTCTGCACCCAGAAGTTTGCAAGCTGAAAGGGGATGGGGGAGGCGAGGCCTGAACCCCTCCCTTTGTATCTTCCTGCAAATTCCATCATGCAGTAAATCTCTGCTGTTGTGCCGGGAGCTCCCCTTTACTTTGGGGGTGACAGTGTCCCATTTCATGCCCGGGGAAGGAAATGGAGATGGTTTTTCAAAGGGCACCCCAGAGGGAGATGGAGTGATGCCCTTCCTAGACCCCATCCTGCCCCTTGGGGGCCTTTTGAGGGGTACAGAGCAGAAAACTAACATGGACATATTCAAACAAGCCCCCACCAGGATGCTTATCAGGTGCAAAGAGAAACGGAGCTGGAATCAGGTTTAAAAGGAGAGGGAAGGCTGGGCGCTGGGGAGTTGTGAGATGTCAGCCAGTGGTGATGGTGGGCCCAGGAGCAGCGGTGGTTCCCACCCGAGGGGTGTCAAAGATGATGGCAGCAATGGCTCCTCTTGGCAAACCAGCAGCAGACACGGAGATCATCTCTCACTGCGTGAGTCAGAGCAGTCTGGCAGCACGCCAGGGCCCAAGAGCATGGGGAAGATGGCACAGGCACACTGTGGGTTTGTGCCCATTGGCAGAGGATGCACGAAGCCCTTCCCACTGAAATCAGCTTGGAGATGAGGCCCAACCAACCCCAGGTGTGACCCAGTTCTGGGGGACAGTTTGCTCGTGGTCTCTTGTGTCAGCTATGGCTGGGTGCAAAACCCTGCCTGATTTCCCTGCCATCCTGCACAACCAAACAAGGATCAGGAGTGTGCCTTGGATCCCAGGACTCCAAATCAACACTCCCCATCTTCAGCAGTACCATCACTAAAGGGGAATTTGGGGTTTCCTTGTGTTCTCCCCACTTACCCATGTCTAACCTTTCTCCAAAGATGTGTTTGCCCTCCTTTTCCTTCCCTGTTCTTCCGTCTTTTATTGCTTTGTTCTTTTATCAAAACAACAACAACCCACAAAATAAAACCCCAAAACAACTTTGGAAGTTCAAGTTGACTGTACAGCCCAAACCCTGTGCTAGCCTAGAGCCTGGGCAGTCAAATACATCATGAAAGATTTATTCACAAGCACAGGTCTTGCTCCATAGCTGGTCTCAGCCAGATGCTTCCCAAAGTCCTTTGTGTGAAGTGCTGCATCCACAGTTAGTTGGGAATGGGCAGGGAGGAGGTCTTTTTGGCCCTTGAGGCGAGATTGCCCCTTAGCAGCTGGCGACAGTGCTGGGAACTGGTCCCAGGAATGGTTTTTTGCCAAGGAGAGGCGTTGCTGGGGTCAGCACCCTGTGCAAGGCAGGATTTTATCCAGGGGAAAAGGCTCAAGGCACCGATCTGGCCCATCTCCATCCTGCAGTGTGCTGCCCTGGGAACCAAGCCTCTGCCACTGCGGAGGGGAGGAAAAAAAGAGATTTTTGAGAAATGCTGCTGCTTGGTACAGGTACCTTCAAGTGTAGCACAGGAGAACAGAGCTGCCCCTGGTCACTGGGGTTTCCCATCTCCCAGGGTTTTTCCCATGTTTCCTCTACCATCCTAGCTGGGATTCCTCATTCTTGCACATGAACCAGTTCCTTCTGAGGCTGATTCCACAATCTTCACATCTTAGCTCCCTGGCAAGACAGAAGGGGACTGTGGAGCCAGTCCTTGCACTTTTATCAGCACAGGATTAATTAAAAAAAGAATTCAGAAATAGAAAACAGCTCAGCATTAACCTCATGCAAGAGCAATTTCCAAGCAGGTATGCCAGGGAAATAAAAACAGCAATTTGCAGCTAAATAAAATAACAGTTAAGCATTTGAAACACAAATGCACCATTCAGGAGCAGCAGATAAATATTCAGACACGTTCATTAGGAGGTTGAGGCTGTCTCTCAAATAAACAGACAGGTACAAAATAGCAGCCTGAATACTCCAATTACGCCAACATTGCATCAGCGCCGATGCTCCCGGCTCCAGGAGTGGGAGAGGGAGAAGGGGAGAGGATGAGGAGGAGGAAGGCAGTGGGGAAAGCGTGTGTGGGAAATGTTTTGGGGGTTTTTTGGGGGTTATTTTTAATTTTTTTTTTAATTTGCCTTAAATTTTTTTTTCATGCAACCGGCATTTGGATTCTCTTCCAGGCAGGGTTTAACTCCCGGGGATGGGAAGTTCTGTGGAGCCTGACGCGGGCTCGCTTGGCCTGGCTCCCAGGGAAGACCCCCCACACTGGGGGAAGCAGGACTTGGCCTCCTGCCCGCGGCCCTAAACCCACCCTGCACAGCCCCCGGGCAGCGAGGGATCAGCGCAAAGCAAAACAGCACCGAGCCCAAGAGCTACAAAGCCTTTGGAGCTCAAGTCCTGCAGCTGATTGAAAAAACAACATCCCCCCTTTGCCCCTGCGAGCCCCTGCCCCAGGGCGGGGGGCACACCCTGGGATGTGGCTCCGCGACAAGGGGACACTGAGCCGAGAGGGTGGCGGTGGGAGGTGCAGAGTCCTGGGGTGGGCTTGGGGGTGCTCAGGGACAGCGGGGTGTCCCCATGCTCAAGGGGAGCCACAGTTTTGGGGGTGACATGTCACATATTGCAGGGGGACACAGCATCAGCCCTGTTATGAGCCTGGGGATGCTCAGGGACAGCGGGGTGTCCCCCACTCAGGGACAGCGACACTCCTGGGGGTGTCGTGTGTCACCTGTGGGGGAGCAGGTACCGCCGCACCCCATGCACCCCACGGGAGGGGCAGTACTCCCCCCACACACAAACCCTGCTGCGGGGCTGGCGGCGTGCTCAGGGACACCCCCAACCCCAAGGCCAGCCGCACTTTCGGGGTGACACGCGTCACCGGGAGGAGCGGGGCGGCGCGCAGCTCGGGAGGATGCAGCCCTTCCCACCATACCCAAACTCCTGTGTGGGGCCCCGGGGGTGTCCCCCCGCCCTGGGGACCCTTTGGGGGTGCCCTGTGTGTGTGGGTGTGTGTGGGGCGGCGGCAGGTGCGGCCTTTCCCCGCTCCCGCCGCGCGGGGGCGCAGCGCTCCCCTCACGGCGGAGCNCCCGAGCGCTGGCCCCGGCCGGGAGCGGCCCCGCGGGTGTCCCCGTGGGTGTCCCCGGGGCCCTGCCCAGCGCCGGCCCGCGGGCGCCGGGTGGCCCTTGGGGCACGGGCGGTGCGGGAGGGGATGGCGTGCGGGTTCCCCCCCGTGGCTCGTAGCCCTCTGGGGCTGACTGGCAGGGCTGGATCTGTGCGTCAGCCTGCCTGGGTGTCCCCTCGCGGGCTGGCTGTGCCAGGGTGCCGCTCCCTGTGCCCTGCCGTAGGGCCCCTCGTGTCTCCCGGGTGGGACAGCCCCCCCTCGTCCCTTTGGGGTCACGCGGTGATGGCCCCTTAGAGCGGAGTTTGTGCCGCCTTTCGGAGGTAAATGACGTTCTTCGGAGTTGCATATTTGTCTGATGCAGTAAGGGATGGTAATTCCTTTGCGTATTTTCCATTTCATCATCCTGATTAATCCAGGTGGGTGATGTGTCCTTTGAGCTGGGGCTGCATCGCATTCTCCTCCCATCTCCCTTCCTTTTACCTCTGTCATCCTTCTTACCTGAGAAGGATTTGGTTGTCTTTTCGTTTCCTAAATAAATATTGGCACTCTGGCTGTGTAGGGTAATGGATCTTGTGGAGTTCCTTTTCCTCTCTTCACCACCTGCCAGACCTGTGCTTGTGGGTCCCCCATGTGCCTCCTTTAAGTGGCTGAATCCATATTATTCTCCTTAGCTGCACACAGAGCTATGTGTGTGTCCCTTGTATTTGCAGATTTGTGTGTGTGTTTCCCCATTAAATGAGTGGATTTATGGCCCTCTAATTATGCCAGCACTTCAGTGAGTTTTTATTATGAATCACTGTACAGCATAATGCCTTGGCAAGAGAGCTGCTTGTAAATAAAGCGATGATCTCTAGAACCAGCCAATTTATTTAGTTTAAAATCCTGGGTGCTGTCATTTGCCTGTGAGTACCAACGCACCCCTTCTTTTCAGGGATTGAAACTGGGATGTGGGGTGCCAAGGGGAAAAAAAAAAAAATTGTCCAGCTGGGGCCACACATATTGTGTTGTACAACTGGCTGTAGTAATTCCCAGAGATGTTTGCACAGGAGGAAAGGGAGGGGATAACAAAGATCGGGGTTGTTGATGCCTCTGGAAGCAGGAGTCAGTGTCTGGCAGCTCCAGGAGAAGTGGTTTAATTAAACCTAAGGGACTCAGCCTATGGAGAGGGAGCAGCCTATCTCCCTGCAGCAGTGCCTGATGCAATAAGCTGCCGTGATCCAGGGGTGGATCCCTCCCTGCTTTGCTGGTCTGTGGGACAAAGCTGCAGCAAAATTTGCCACATCGAGTGCTGCTGTGCACTCCTCCTCTTGGGCAGGGCTGGAGATCGGAGCTTTAATTAGATTGAGTCCTGTCAGCAGGCGTAATTAGTTGCTCCGGTTGTGTTTGTTTTTTTCTTTTTTCCTTCTCCTTGCGTACGTCGGAGCACTCTTACTTATAGGTCAAGACAAAGAGTTGCTGTGTGCTGCTTCTGGATGCTCAGCAGTGAGCAGGGCGAGGGCTCTGTTGAGTCAGCGGGAGCTGCTTTGCTGCTGCCTTGATGTTTTTCCACTGCTGACCCCCCTGGCTCAACAAAGGCAATTTGGACTTGCTACTTTAAAAGAAAAAAACACCAGATCAGATCCCTCCCTCTGCCACGTTACCCAGGAATGGCAGTTGCAGTCCTCAGCCCCAGAGTGAAACTTTCACATTTTGGTTTAAGTAGTTAACAGGAAGGAAAGAGCAGATTTGTTCTGTTCATGTAGCTGATGGGTTTAATCCTGACAGGATTCTTATTTTTCTTTATTCTCCTTGTGTGTGTTCCAATGCTGTCTTTGGAGACTTCCTTTTATTAATAAAATGAGCCTTTGAACCCCTCAGTCTCTGGAGCACTTTTATCTTTTCTAATCTGATTATAGAATGGCAATTATGTATTCTCTTCTCTTTGCTTTCTCAGTTACCTGTAATATTTATGTCAGGAAAGTTCAGAATTTAGGAGAAGAAGTTGGTGTTGTGGGAATGTTGTAATCTCTGTGGATTGTGGGGGCTTTTTCCTTTTTTTTTTTTTTCTTCTTCTTTTTTCCTCAAGATATGCAAGGTGCAAGAAAAATGCTGAACTTGGAGCATCCCATTTTTAGAACATCCCACCTGGAGCAGCTTTGACATCTGTGTGCTTTTTCCTCCAGCACCTTTGTCCTTCTCAGTATTTCAAGCTAGATCTTGGTTTTGGTGAAGAAGAGTGGACCCAAAGAAAGTCTTTTAGTTAGTTTATCTCCAGGAGCAAGCTGGGCTTGACAGCTGAGGATCATGTTCGTAAACGAACCCTTTGGGGTGTGTAGGGATTGAGCACTTCCCTGGGCTGAAAAGGGAGAATGATCCCCACAGGGCATTGAGACCTTTGTGGACTCAGGTCAAGAACTCCTGTAAGCCCACTGCAGGGTTTTGCTGCTCTGAAATATTTAGGCTTCGTTTTTTTTTTAAAGGGTATTTTTATTTTTTGTTGTTGATTTTTTTCTGTCTCAAAGTTACCGAGCAGGTTTTAAAAATAATCACGATTTTCACTCAAAATGCAACATTTTCTTTGCTTAGACATTGGGCTGCAAATATCTGTCTTCTGTGAGACTTTCTGCTGGAAATTTGTATCCTTACTGGCCAGTTTTGATCAGGTAGAGGAGAGGAAAAGAAATCTGAAATGGCCATAAGCTTTGAAGAAAAGGGAAGGGGTGGAAGGAGGAGAAGCCTTGTAGAGGGAGAAGGAGGGCACAAAGCCTGTGTTCACCATCTGAGAATCCACTTAGTGCATCCTCAAAGACAGAAACCAGGAATTTGTGGAAAAGTGATGTCCATAGGGGAATATAATTGCACGTGGAGATGGAATAGCAGGTCTGTGATTTAACAGTTGTGTGGGATGGGTGAATTTGCCTCATGAAGTCTACTCTTGCTAACTCTTTAAAAGTGTGTTTCTCACTTGCAGCCCCTGGAAACCTGTGTGCAGGCTGGACAAAAATCTCCTTTTGGATTGCCAGGAGGGGTGGAAGATGGAGAGGTCTCATCTGGGTCAAAGAATGAATCTATAATGTTCTTTTTCCCCTAGGGAGAGCTGGTGAGGAAGCTGAAGGAAGAGAAAGCTCCTCAGGTGGACATAGACAGAGCTGTAGCAGAGCTCAAAGCTCGCAAGAGGGTCCTCGAAGCAAAGGTGAGTCTGGAAATTAAATACTGAGCTCCTCAGTTTGGTCTGGAAAGCCTTGAAATCTCATCTTCATTCTTGCAGGTTTGATCTAAACAGTCCTAGACTGAATCACTTCTGAAGTAGTTTTTACAGATTTCCAGCTAGTGACAGTTGAATTCTTTACCTGTTACACTAATTTCTGTTAGCATTAAATCAGTGTGGAAACAAATACACGTGAGTTCAGGTTGCCCAATAATCAAGGCTGAAATTGAGTGTATATTCACTAATCCTTCTTTGCTGTATAGATTTTCTGTGTGCGGCGTGAGAGCACATGCTGTTCGCTGTGGTGAATTTTCAGATTCTTGGTGCATTGAAATTCCCTGTCATAGAATGTGTTTATTTAGGAACCGCCCAAATTGCTACAGTAACAAAGTCTTTGTAGGTGTTTCGAGTAACCTGTAGTTCTTCTCAGCCTTAGAGGTGAAATTGTGTCGCCTTCCTTAAATGCAGCCCTGCCCTGAAAAGTTTTTGTGCAAATTAAATGATGGAACTTGAAGTTTGTTTTCTTCAGATCAATAAAGAAATAAAATACACTTTATCCTGTGAGCATCCCTCCCCTTCCCAGATTGAAACAACTAAAAGAAACTCTTGAAGCTTAAAAACAGTCAGTTGTGCAGATTCACCTAGGTTATTTCTGATTTCTGTTTCGCGTAAACATCACTGTAGTTGTGCCTGGGTGGTACTCTTAAAAATAAATGAATTAATGAGTAAATATACTTACAGCACTTCTTACAGCTGCCTGACTGTGGGAATGTGAGTTCACCTGACCTGGAATCCACTGACCCTGTTTGTCCTACAGAGTCACGTGGGATGAGCAGGTGCTGCTCTCTGCCAGGCCTGGCCTTGTGGCTGCCTGTTTACATACACAGAACCCAAGAAAATATCATTTTTACTGAGTTGTCAGCATAAGGACTGGGCTTTGAAACCATTGCATGAAACCTGCATTGATCATGAGGTCATCCTGGAGGAAATGCTATCTAGATGTTTTCTCAGTTTTGGGCGCCAACCCTCAGAAGCTTGAGGCAGGTTTGGTGTCCTGGAGTCCCTGTGGGTGTCACTGGGCAGGTTGGGAGTCCTGGAGTCCCTGTGGGTGTCCCTGGGCAGGTTTACAGTTCTGGTATCCCTGTGAGCCCCACCTCTGTGTTGGAGGATGCCTGTAGGATGCAGTGGAGAGGTTTCTTAGCACTTACACAATCTGTGTGGGCTGTCAGTGCAGGGGTGACCTTGCATCTGCCCTTGGGAGTGCAGCACACTGGTACTGGGAGTGTTTCTCTCCTGATGCTGTTCCCAGCAAGGATCACAGTCCCTTCCACCTTTTGGGGAAGGCAGCAGGGGTGGTTTTCAAGCCCGGTGGTTACTACTTGAAGGTGTCAGAGCAGCTCTGAATTTGAAGCTTTGAGCAGGGTAGAGCAGTTGAGTACAGTGCTTTTAAAATTAGACCATGTTTATTTGTCATTATAGATGATAGAAATGGGGAAGTTTGAAATAAATGGACACACAACACTTTTTGATACCCAAAGGCTTTTCAAAACGATAGTCTGAGACACTTAAGAGGATCAGAACTTATTGAACTTCTGGACTGAACTCTGCCTTAATTATCAAAACAGCTTCCTTGAAGGAAATCATTGAAGTCTGTTGACCTCACTAATGGATTAGATTGCAAAAATGACAGGTTTTCAGGTAAAATATTGAGTCTGCTCTTCAACATTTTCACAGTATCTTGTTCAGGGCATTAAGTCACTCCCAAGTTTTCTGAGTGCAGACCTAAATTTTACAAGTAGATTTTCCTTGCACAAAAATCTGAAACAATCCCTTTGGCAGAGCGCAAGGATGATGGTGCCACGTAATCCTCATAGCCAAAATTCTTTCCTGTGAGGAGCACCTTACTGAAAGGTTTATATATGCCAGGAGTTAGATGTGTGCAGTCTGAGATGGTCCCTTGAAGCTCTTTTCATAGTCAGGAGAGGGAAGAAGGTCAGAATTGCTTTGGAAATTGGCATTTTTTGGCAGTGATTCTGAAGAAAGCTGAGGATAACTCTCTCAGGGAAAGCTAGGTCACGAGTCCACCTCAAGTGTTTGAAATGCTGCATTCAGACAAGGATGTTCATAATTGAGCACTTGAATGTCAGTGGGAAGATTCCCCTTTGGAAAATGAGGACGTTGACAGGATACCTTTTCTTCAAAGTGGTCTTTGCAGTGGTGAGTGAAGAGGATTTCTCCTCCTGCTAGAATCAGGAGCTATTAACTGGTTTTGTTTTGCCTGACTTACAGGAGCTGGCCTTGCAGCCCAAAGATGACATCGTGGACAGAGTCAAGATGGAAGACACTCTCAAAAGGAGGTTTTTCTATGACCAAGCCTTTTCTATTTATGGAGGTATGGGTTTGAAGAAATGCACATTTTAACCCCTTTAAGGCCAATATTCTGGTCTCTCTAACTGGGTGAAATGCTGCACTCTAGCAATATTATATTAATGTGGCCTACAAGTTTGGTTTTTTTAAATTTTTTTTTAACTTTCCTGCTTGAGTCTGTGTACCTTTCAAAAATTCCCCCTTCCTGAAGCGTTTGGTTTGGGATGGGACTCAATTTTTGTCTTGCACTCTCTGAATGGAAATGATTGGACTTTAGGATGCATGTCCTGAGCATTACATTGGTAGAAGATGGAGTCTTTGCTGAGGGTAGGGTGTTGGGGGCTTAAGGAGGTCATCAGCTTATTTATAACCATTCATCCCTACCTGAACTTCTCTTGGCAAATTAATCACAGAGTATTCTGAGCTGGAAAGGACCCACAAGGATCATGGAGTCCAGCTCTTAGGTGAATGGCCCACAAGGGGACCAATAATGCTCAAACCCACTGTGAACTTTAGAACCTGTTCCCTCAGTGAACTTTGCCAGGGAATTTATGGCACAGGTGGATAAATGTGGCTGTTAAACCTCTTCAGATGGCTGACATGAGCATCTCAGGAGGCAGCACAGTGCCTCTATGATTACTGCTCTTTCACCTTAGATACTAAATTAAACACTCTGGGTTGTTTTATCGGCTCTTTTTTTAATCTTTGCAGCTGCACTGGTGATTTGCAGATACGTGTTATTTATTACTGACAATAACACTGCTTCAGCTCATGCACGATCACTTCTTCTGTATTCAGATTCCTCCTTCACACAGATTGCTCCCACAAAACAGAATCCATTGGTGAAGGGAATGTGTTTTTTTGAGCTATTGGTTGCAGGAGTTTATCAGTCTTATATTCTGTCACTCCCTGATCCCTTAGTTGTCTGCAGCTTCATGCTCATAAAATGAGACCAACTGATGGAAATGCTGAGAAGGGAAGACATCTCCTCCAAGCTGTGCAGCTTCGTACAATCCCACACTTCTTTTTTACCTTTTCCTCTTCACAGGAGTCAGTGGTCTGTATGACTTCGGGCCTGTTGGGTGTGCCTTGAAGAACAACATCATCCAAGCATGGAGACATCACTTTATTCAGGAGGAGCAAATCCTGGAGATTGACTGCACCATGCTCACACCTGAGCCGGTTCTAAAGTAAATATCTTCTAAATTTTT
>WBMY01005413.1:274368-313555 GCA_013397315.1 Donacobius atricapilla | reverse complement strand
TTTTTTTTTTTTTACCTCCAGCATGTAATTTCTGGTCATAGGAGCTTTTTACAGTGTTCTGTAAAATTACCCACAGCGATCTTGAGTCTAGGTCACCCAATTTCATACCATAATTAGGTACCAGTGCCCAGGTCAGTGTGAGAAGCTGTTGTTCTGTAAGTCAGGGAAAGCAATGGCACTCATGTTTGAGAGTTCAAAGCCTTCTAGCAGTCCCATTAGATAAGAAATTGTCATTATTCGTTTTTGAAAAGATTGGGAAGACAGGAAAAAGGGCAGAAGCTTTTGTGCAGCTGAGATATAAAATACTGGGAATATCTCCACCTGAATTGGTGGTTACTCCTCACTGCTGCACCTATGTCTAGTTCTGATCATGATGCAGCTTTCTGAAGGCAGTAAGTGTCATCTCTGTGACACATTTTAGGATTTAGATGTATTGAAACTTCCCACAGATGATATTTTCTGAGGGGTGATGCTGCTTAATGTGATTCTGTAATCTGGAGCAGGAGTGAGCCTGCATTTTTGAAGGATTTCACTTTGATAAAGGTCTGTCCACTGGGATCACTCAGACCTGGTGGCAGCTGTCACATTCCTTGTTTTGTGTCATCTCGTGTAGGACTTCTGGCCACGTAGACAAGTTTGCTGACTTCATGGTGAAAGATGTGAAAAACGGAGAATGTTTTCGTGCTGATCATCTTCTAAAAGGTTTGATTTGGTTCCAAGCTTGGTGGGCCTGGGAATTTCTTGCAGTGGCACAAGCACTGGAAAAGAGAATCTTTCTCAAAGAAAGCCTGCTGGTGTAGCCAGGAAATATACTTGTATTTGCAGCTAATTAATCATACCATATCAAATACCCCATAGGTTCTGTTAGTGTCTTAAATGAGGTTCAGGATCTCTGGTCAAAACACAATTGCGTCCCTTTTTATAAAACCCAGTGTCATCGGGCTATGTAAGATTACCGTGTTGTCTAAGCCAAGGATTCCCCTATATATCAAGATTCCTGGACTCCACTGCATTCTGGTCTTAGTTTTTTTGAATTTCAGTTGCTTTTTTAAGTACTGAGAAACAATTTCTTGATGCTGTGAGGGGTCGGAGTATGTTTTTCCTGGGAGAGGCCGATTACATGGCAGTGGATGCCTTTCATGTGTAGCTTTTGTAATAGACCTCAGGCATTTCTTTGATTTGCAAAGTCTTTACACTTCTTCCTGGTTATTAAAATTTCTTTGGAAAAGCAAACCAAGAAAGTCACATGAAGGAATCTCAGAAATAAGAAGCCAGTGTGAAAACTTTCTCTTTACATTTCTTCACTGAGAATGGAAGGATTGTTCCACTCTGCCTAAGTGAGTTGTGCTCTCTGGTTTTTGAGCCTTTTCCTTGAAATTCAAGTATGCAGCATGATCTATATTAGCATTAAAGCAGTTTTCATGATATTCATTAAGAATTTTTTTTGTCAGGAAAAAACCCTCAAAAGGAGCCCATCCAACCTCTGCCTCCTTTTCTGAGCAGCCTCATCAACAAGTGTGTCCCTGTGTTCTGCAGCCCCTCCCTGTGAACAGCCACCTGCTGTTACTGCCAAACTGAGCTGTTACTGACTAAAAAGTCAAATTGCTTTTTTCAAACAAAAGTGGGAAGTCTTGGCGTCACTTAGTGCCTTTGTGTGTCAGGGAGGATGTTGTGCTGTAACGTGGAGTGCAGTCCGGCCCCTCTGTACCAGCTCTGTACCTGAATAAAATCAGCCTTGCTGCTTGGGATCAGACATTTCATTTCTAGTCTGTGTAATAGAAAGCAAGAAAAGGACTACAAAGCCGTTGCTTGGGTTTAGAGAAATAATATTGGAAAGGAACTAGATAAGAATGTGGTGTTTTCCCTGTGGCACACCAGTACAGTGAGCTGTAGATCACCACTGCCCTGAGTACATGACTGGAATTACCCTGATGGGCCCTGTCAGGACCAGTTGTGGACATCAGTTAACTCGTGCTGGGGGATCCTCCTGAGCTGTTTTATCCTGGGGTCAGTGATGGAGTTGCAATATAAACTCATGGCCAACTTTTCTTACAGCTCACCTGCAGAAACTGATGTCTGACAAGAAGTGCACGGCAGAGAAAAAGGCGGAAATGGAAAATGTTCTGACGCAGGTGGGTGCTGCGCGGGGAGGTGGCTGCTTCAGGGGGAGGAGTGTGTGATAGAGTCCAGAGGCAGTGGCCCTTTTCTGTTCCTAAAGATGCTCAGAGGTCTTTACCCCAGAGCTCCTCTCAAATTCTGAAAATTTAATTCTTAATAACTACTCTGAGCTTGCTGGTGAATCACATCTCCCTCACTGTTTTGGAGAGTTACTGCTATTATATTAATGAATCTCTTGAGTGTTGGGTTGATAGGGCTGAAGCTCAGGCTTGGAGCTGATCTGCTCTGTTTCACTTCATACCCTGGCAAAAAGCTTTTACATTTGTCAGTTCTTCCTGTGGGATTGTCATACAAAGGAACAGAGATGGATCACAAGTTGTGTCAGGATTTTTTTCACTCAACTCAGCACTGGTTTGCATTGTTCTGAAATTGTCTTGGCTTTGAAGCACTGGAGATTTGTTTGTCTGTCTCTGGCACCCCACAAAGATTTTTTCCTGTGTTTACCATGAGAATAATTGGTACTCAGGCTGACATTCCTGAACAACTGTACAAACATTTGCCTTTTTTTTTTTGTTGTTTTTCTTTGTTTTTAATGTTTGTTCTCATGACTTCTAGGATAAATGCTTCCAAAGCCATGCATTCAATGAATGTTTCCTTCCAGAAAGAGAAACTTTGTTTGTCAGTGTTTTTTGCATCCCTGAGCAGCTGCCATTAGGTTTTCCACACTACAAGACTAAACTTTGACCATCCTTTAGGGAAGTCTCTCTAATAACAGAGTATTTTTATATCCTGTCTTTGGATATTTTTCCTGTATGTGAAAGATTATGACAACTAGAAATGCAGAACAGCTCCGAAAGGGCATCTAATGCATAGCTTCAATATTGTGTTTCAAGCAGCAGAAGAAAGAGAAATGAATGCGAACAAAGCCCTGCAGAAATTTTAGCTTTCTTCTCTCTCATTGCTGTATTTTTTTTTGCTCCCAACACCGACCTCCCCGTGTTTTAGCTGAATCTGTTCTGGTGCGTGGTAGTGCAGTCCCAAGGACTTTTCGTATGCTTTACACCCACTCTTGAGCTCAAACTTCCTGTGGTATGACTAAATCCTGGACCTGTTACTAAAATGGGTTTGCAAATGTGCAAAATCTATTCTTCTGTCACTGGTTCAAACTTCAGCTCGCTTTAAAATTTAGGTTAGAAGGGAATATTTTGGGCAGGTGATTCCGAGCTGTGGATCACGCTCAGTAAAAGATAAAGAGGTCGTTCATTCCTGTTATCTTGTCTAGTAATTAAAACAATTCTCTTGTGTTTTGATATTAGTTGGACAATTATGGCCAGCAAGAGCTTGCAGATCTCTTTGTGAACTACAATGTGAAGTCCCCTGTCACTGGGAATGACCTGTCCCCTCCTGTTTCTTTCAATCTGATGTTCAAGACCTCCATTGGGCCTGGAGGGAACATGCCTGGGTAGGTGCCGATTTCATTCTGCTCACACTCCTTGCTTTAGAGACCATTTGGAATAAAAAGGAAATCTCTGGAGTAGCCTTTCCCTGCCTCTCAGTCCCAGCCTCCTGTAACAGGTTAGCATTCCTTGGAGGCTTGGGGAAAGGCAGGAGAAACAAGGGGCGGTTGGAGAATCGTGAAAACACTTCAAGCTCCCAAAATACAGATCCCAGCTGTGCCCTTGCTGCTTGGAGTAGTTTCCATAAAGCCAGGCAGTGCTGGCCTCCAATTGTCAGTGACTTCATGGCTGTAGAAAACCTACTTCAGGATACCTGTTTGAGAAAGGAGGTGAAGATTTTTCCCCTTCAGTCTATTGCTTGTGGGGTTTTTTTTGGTTTTGTTTTGATTTTTTTTTTTTTGTCTGGAATTAAATGTCTCAAGAGAAAAGCTTTCACCTGTAAGTTTTGTGCAACTGTGACTTTCTCCCTGCTTTCCCCACCCTTAAATCTTCCTGATTTTTCCTCTCCCCCATCTCCTTTCAGCTATCTGAGGCCAGAAACTGCACAGGGAATATTCCTCAACTTCAAACGTCTGCTGGAGTTTAACCAAGGCAAATTGCCTTTTGCTGCTGCCCAGATTGGAAATTCCTTCAGGAATGAAATCTCACCCCGCTCCGGCCTTATCAGAGTGAGGTACTGCCAACTTCTTTCAGCAGCAGGAGGGCGCCTGGGAGCAAGCATCTTCCTTTTGTTCCAGGCTTTGTGCAGAATTCTTTCACTTTAGTGCTTTCTCCCAGAGGAATCCTGATTATGTGCCTGGTGAGTCTCAGGCTTTACAGATGGACTCACAGTTTAGGTTTTAAGTACAGAATTCTAAGATTGGCTTGTGAGAAGTAGAATCTTTGAAATAGTTACATTAGAGATAAAACTCAGTTTCCCTGACAGAATTTGGCTCCCATCATAGTGTAAAAGAATCATGTCAAAGGTAGCTGTGTTCTCTACAGGACTTTGCTTCTTTAGTTATGTTCGTGCAATTTGCTTTGAAACTGAAATCAAAATGTGATTGACCTTGCAGCAGTATTTCCTTGTCTTGGTCCTGCAGATTCTGCAGTTCTACAACTTGCTCCAGAGAGGAAGTTGGGAGATAACCTGACTCAGGACCAGTGTTTGTGTCACAAGATCACTCAAGCTGGAAAGTTCAGGGTTATTGGAAATTACTTTCAGTTCTGTCTTTGGATAAAAGTGATTATTGCCTTTCACTAGGGAGAATCTCTGTATTTAAACTGATCTGTCCTAATTGGAAATCTCTTCCATATAATTTGGAACAAGAGCTCCCGTGCACAGGCAGCACATGTTGTAAACTTGATGGTTGATTATTTTGTGGTGCCATGAATATCACTGAAAAGCTGTGCCATCCTTAGCACGGAGGGAGCTCAGGAATTTCCTCAGTCCTCCTGTTCTGTTTTGCTCATCTGGAAATGAGAACTTCTTTCTTTGAAATTATTTTCAGTCAGATATAAATGATATGCTTGTGGCACATTTATTGGAGACTGTTATTATGCAATCAGAGCAAATTACACCCTGATGGCTGTGATTTGCAGTTAATGATTACCTAGAGCATTTTTAAAGGTTCTGGATAATGAGCTAATTCAGTGGAAAGTGATTTCAAGCAAGAAGGCTCAGAATCAATCTCGGAGTAAAGATATATTAAAGACAAGTTCTTAAAACAGAATTCATGCCATTGCTGCGTGCAGCAGTATCATTATCTTCAGGAAATTACCACCTCACCTGGTTATTTTTGGCACCTCTGACATGAGTTAAAGCCACGGATTTGATCAGCAGACCCTGTAAGGAACAGCTGCTTTTAATATGGGCATCACAGCAGTGTGGAAAACGTCTAGAAAACTTATGGAAGTACTTTCAAAGGTGGTGGTCTCTGCTCTGATTCACAGTGGTGTTAATCTTGGCCTGGGGAGCTCTAGATGGATTTGTAGAAAGTTTTGTTAAGAATTTGAGGATGAAACTAAATCCAGTGATGAGACTGGTTTGTGTTCCAGTCTGCCCATTGTCTTGGCTGGGTCTGCATATGCTTTTAAATTGCTGGCTTGCTGTCAAGGGTCCAATGCGTAAAACATTTAACGTGCATTTGTTTGTTTTCCCTAGGGAATTCACCATGGCAGAAATTGAGCACTTTGTGGACCCCAGTGAGAAAAACCACCCCAAGTTTCAGAACGTGGCAGATCTCAACATCCTGCTGTACTCGGCCAAGGCGCAGGTCAGCGGGCAGTCTGCGCACGTCATGCGGCTGGGAGACGCAGTCCAGCAGGTAACCTTCCTCCTGCAGCACCCCCAGCCTGCTCCTTGCTGTGTTGCTCTCAAGGCTAAGTTACCAACTGGCTTTCTGAAATCAGGGCTCTGAGTGATGTGTCTGCCCAGTCCCTTGTTGGTGTGAGCACACGTAGTGCGGTTGAAGTATTCTAAACCCAGGGCTGAGGGCATGGCTCAGCTCCCTGCACTGGGCTTACACAGAGTTTGTGCGCTGTTGGTGCCAGCTGGGGTTTGCTCCCAGATTTGTGAGTAGATTCTCTTCAGTGAATTAGTGAGACCGAGATCTAGGCCTGGCCCTTGCTACCAGAAGAGTGCAGGTGGTGCTGGGATAGGGGTTGCAAGCTAAACTTCACACTTAGCTAGTGAAGGAATATTAATACAGTAAGGAATATTAATACAAGCAGTATCTGGGAATCTCATATTCATCTGCTGACCCCCATGAGTACTTGGCTTGCATAATTAGATGAATCACTACCTGATTCATCGAATTATGCATGGGTTGATTTACCAATATCCTCCATCCCATTTCCTCCAATCCCCAAATGAAAAAAAAAACCCGAAAAAACACCAAAACACTGCCTTTAAAAAACATAAACAAAAAAAAAATCCCGAAAACAAGAGTCAAAAAAAGAACACCATCCCTCTGTTGTCTTGCAGCTGTGAACTGTAGGGTGCAGCTGTTGTCATGCCAGTGACTGCACTGCTGCATACAATGGGGCATTTACAAGTAGGTGATCCTCAGAGCCAGTGGATGATGAGTCCTGGAGTGACAGTAACTCACTCTTTTGGTCAGATGGAGATGGTGCCAGTGGCACAAGGTGGATTTGAAGAGATGCAACAGCTTCAGGGGAGACAGGGCTTAACCACAAGTTCTGTCTGTAACATGCCAGGTTGCCTGCAGAAGTTCAACTAATCATGGCTTTGCTTCCTTAGGAATTCATGTGGGTGTTTTCTTCCTGCCTTTTCTCCCTGCAGGGTGTGATCAATAACTCAGTTCTCGGTTACTTCATCGGCAGAATCTACCTCTTCCTCACAAAGGTCGGCGTTTCCCCGGAGAAGCTGCGCTTCCGACAGCACATGGAGAATGAGATGGCTCATTATGCCTGTGACTGCTGGGATGCAGAGTCCAAAACCTCCTATGTAAGTGGGCAAAGTGGAAACAGCAAGGGAAATGAACCCCTGTCAGGTCTGGTTTATTTCTGGCTTTTTAAAGTTAGGGCTGTGAGTCTGGTGCATCTGTCCGGCTCCGTGTTGGTCTGAACACTTGTAGTGTGGGCTTGATATTTCTGAGCCTGAGAGAATTTTGGCTTGCTAACTACTGCTAGCTCCTTTCCCAAGGGAAAGCTGTCAGCAGTCTCTTTTTTTAAGACACCTCTCTCCGTTTCTCAAGACAGGTTCAGTAAACAGTGTTCCCTTTCCCATAACAACTGTCCCCAGGGGTTGTTTCCTATTCCTGAACCCATGGAGAGCAGTGTCAGTGCCATGGACCAATAACAGACATTTTTACACAGCATGTTCTAAAAGAAACTGTTGGGATTGTAAAAGAAAGCCTTCTGTCTCTTCTGACAGCTCTATGGAATCAATCTGTTTCGTGTCCTACCGTGACACTGTAGTGCAGTTGAAATACTCTGAATCCAGGACCAAGAGGCAGGTCAGCTCCCTGCACAAAGTTTATGAACTGTTCATGCTGCTTTGGTAGATCCAGGCTCCTTCGCTGGAGCCTGAAGTAGCCTGGGGACACTTCCCTGGTCAAATTTCATCTGGGGTTAAAGGAAACGGAGTCCTGGTGCTTTCCAAAGACTGTAACCTCTGTAGCAGCAGTGGGGAAGGATTTGTTTTGCTGGAGGTGTTATTCCAGGACAGATTGCTTCCTGCTTGAATGCTTGCTCTTCCTTTCCCTCTTCCATGCTGTGAGAAATGAGTTCACTCCTTCCAGTTCAGACAGCTGGTGCTGGAAGAAAAATTCCTCAAGGATTTGTTACCATCTTCCTGCTGAGTCATTAAGAGCTTTTTCATTCAAGCCTTGTTGAATGCCTTTTTTTCCCTCATGTATTGTTGGTTGGATTTAGACTTACCACTAGTGATGTTTTGTTACAGCACATTAGAGGAATAGCAGCCAGTAAAATTCTACCAAACTTAAGATTAGGAAAAAAAGAGAGCTCCTGCAGCTCAGATGAGTGATTTGTCTTCATACAGAAAATACCTGGAGAAGTGACTGAAGGAATGGCTTCCTCTGAATGTCCATAGCAGGCTTCCACAAGTTCACTGCCTATCTTTCCAGCCAGCCCAAAACTGGGCTGTGGGGCACACCATGTAAATAAGATTATTCAACTTTGCAAGGCTTGTCATGATGATCAGGACAACGCTCACATAGCAGGGTGTCCAACAGCCTGACCCAGGAGTGAGCACAGCAATCCCAGGGGCATGAAATGAATACTGGGAGCTGGACAGTGCTTTGGTTTGTTACTTAACTCTGACCAAAAATGTTTGTATCAGCTTGCAGCACTCAGTTGTAAGAAGGGAAGTGGTCTGAGTAGCTTAAAATCCATTCTTTAAATTTACTGCACACAATGGTATGGGTCAAGGGATTTTAAAGATCCAATCCCCCTTCCACTATCCCAGGCTGCTCCGAGCCCTGTCCAGCCTGGCCTTGGACACTTCCAGGGATCCAGGGGCAGGCACAGCTTCTCTGGGTAACCTGTGCCAGGGCCTCCCCACCCTCACAGGGAAGAATTTCTTACTAATGTCTAATCTAAACCTGCCATCTTTTGTTTTAAAGCTATTCCCCCTTGTGCTGTCACTCCATGTCCTCGTCCAAAGTCCCTCTGCAGCTCTTGGAGCCCCTTTCGGCACTGGAAGAGCCTTCTCCAGGTTGAGCAGCCACATAAGCCTGTATTTTGTGTTTTCTGAGAAGTAGCTGTAACACCTTAATAGCCTAATTTCTGTAAATTTCTGTAAAAATCCTCCAAAATACCCTAGAACACCACGATTGTTAACCACAGGGATTTTTTCTGTTCACCCACCTTTTCTCTCACCCTGCTATATGACTCCAGCTTGGAAAACCACACAACACTTGGCTGCCTGTACATCCCACACTGATGTGACAGTGAGTGGGAAGCAGCTGCTGAGCCTTGTCTTACATGGGAGTGTCTGTTAGGAAATCCAGAGGGAGGTTGTATTTGCTGCTTCACCAGTCCAGTGTGAACGGTGTTCTGAGATTCCTCCTTGCCATACATGCTGAAATACTGAATTAAGAGCTTCCCTTGCATGTGATCTGTGTTGTAGCAGCTCCTAAGCCAGGCTTTTGGCCGTTCCAGTGCGGTTGATTCCCTGCTGTGTGTCCCATGGCCAAGCTGAGCCCTGGGGACGTGATGCCTTGTGTGCCTGTGGCATGTGAGTGATAGGACTGTGTGCTCTGGCCCCAGCCCGAGCTGTTGGCACAGGGCTGTGCTCTGCCAAGCCATGTGGAAAAGCTGGCCCTGAACACAGGCACTGGGTAGATGACTGATCGTTTCCTCTGGAAACAAATGGAATCACTCAAATGAGGGAGCAACTGGTGAGGGAGGGCTGCTTATTGTAACAGAGCTAATTATGTAGAAAAAACAGTCATGGGAGCAGGGAGGGCTTAAGGGTGAATAAACATATTTGATGGTTAAGTGGACAAAAAAGTGAGTTGGTGAAAGCTTCCAGTTTTGTTTTTTCAGGGCTGGATTGAGATCGTTGGCTGTGCTGATCGTTCCTGCTACGACCTTTCCTGCCATGCCCGCGCCACCAAAGTTCCTCTCATAGCTGAGAAGCATCTCAAAGAACCTATATCCTTTCCGAATAAACCAGCTCCTCCTCAAGTGGAAAGGGATTGGACAGGGAGATGTCTTGGAGATCTGCACAGCTCTATTTCAAGTTACATCTGTGTATTTAACAGGGAAACCCACAACTACAGGCCAGCAGGACTTTGGGAAGTGACCTGGAAAGAACTGAGCATTTGTTACTCCTTTCCTCTCTTGGAGGGAAGTTCCTCCATCCGGTAGTGGAGAAGATGTCTTTGTGTTGTGTAGCAATTAACTTTGACATAATGAAGGAGCCAGGCCCTGCTTTCTGTCCTCACAAGCTCCTTAACTGCCTTGTACAGAACAGTCAACATTGTTCAGTTTGAGGCAAATAAGGGAGCCATTGGCAAAGCTTACAAGAAGGATGCCAAGGTGGTGATGGAATACCTTTCCATGTGTGACGAGTGCTACATCACCGAGATGGAGCAGCTGCTCAACGAGAAAGGGTGAGCTGGCTCTGCCTGTGTGGCGCCTTCCTCTGACACCCTCATGTGGGCTCCAAAGGGCTGCTGCATTTATTTGAGCCACCTGAAACCAGTCTCCTTGTGAGAGCAGGCTGTGTGGGTCATCTGAGCTGTTTGAGTGCTGTCCCTTCTCACCAGGCACTGCTGGTCAGCCGTCAACATCTCTCTGGGTGTATGCACATAAATACTTGTTTGTGTGGGAATGAGCTGCTGGCTTGAGAAGGATCATCCCGGAAGAGAAACACTTCAGTGAAATGAGAATTGTTTACCAGCTTCCCCACTCTGGTTTAAGGGTGGACCAGGACTGACTTAAAACTTTAAAATTATTGAAATAGCTCTGTGACTGATGGAACAAAATAGTTAAATGAGAGGCAAAACTTGCCTGAGTATCCTCCAGTGTTTAGTGAGCTGCTTTAGGACCTGTTACAACATTTGATTTACTGTGCCAGGAATTAGTATGATTTTCTTTGACCTGCCTTCCTAACAACACATGCAGGAACTGAAAATATGAGAATTCTTTACAGTTGTCAGATTTGGCTGAAGCAGGCCAACAGCTGTCTGTGTTAGGAGAAAGCTAATGGTGCAGTAACAAAAAAGTGAAGTTAATTTCCTGCTTGAAATGGTACAAGGTGTAGGATCAATGAATACATTACAGAATGGTAACATTTACATCTTTGCTTCTGCCCCTGAGCTAAAATTTATTTCTTTCACATATCTATGAATGTGAAAGTGTAGAAAAAAAAACAGTAGCACTCAAAATGGGCAGAGAAATTATTGCAGAGAAGAAACTTAGTCCATCCAGAATCTCCCTGAAATGGTTCAATAGATGAGTTACAAGCAATATCCCTGCTTTATTGACAGTCCAGTGCCTGCTTTGTGTGGCTCCCTTTTACTCTTTGGTTTGTGTATAGGCTTCATCCTCAGAATTTGCCAATTGACTTTGTTTCAGGCTGTTAACCACAGCTAAGATCACTGTGATTCTGAAAATGGTTGCTTTTAGTGTACATGTAGTAATTTTATAATTAATGCAAATTTCTTTTAATGGGTATGCTACATGTTTCATTCATCTCTGGGGTTTTCCCTGGCTTCTGTCATCCCACTCTCAGAGTCACCCAAGTGATGCAGTTAAGGAAATAAAACAGGTTTGTTTATTGCCGTGGCTTTTAAATGACTTCTTTTTCCTTTGCAGGGAATTCACTGTTGAAACTGAAGGGAAAACTTTTCTATTAACAAAGGACATGGTTACTGTGAAGAGATTTCAGAAAACATTACATGGTAAATTTGTTTCTTTGTTGTTTGATCATCATCAGGATACACCTCAAATATGAACTTTATTGGTAGCATTGTCCTGTTAATATTGTAATACAGCATAGGAAAAATGCCAAATGCAATTTCCTTGAAATTTAGGAGGAGGAAGGCTTCTGGAAAGTCAGTGACTGCATCTCCACAGAGCTTTTGTCCTGGTGCAGGAAATGGGGCTGGAAGGAAACTTTCCAAAATTCATGGATTTATTTCCTCAAAGAAGCCAGAGAAGGGGCACTGAGTTGTTTTCTACAGCCTAAATATGTCCTGTACATGAGCTAAGTCCTAATTTCTATTTCAGGTATTTGTATTTAGAGCAGAAATGTTGAATCTTCTATTTCCATGTACTCATCTACACGTAACCGGAACTTCTGAGCAGAAAGACAGCATCAGCAACCACATCTTTTCTTGTGTCTAAACGCATTTTTCATGGTGATGTGTGTCATTTTGTGTTCCAGTGGAAGAAATCATCCCCAATGTCATTGAGCCCTCATTTGGCATTGGAAGGATCATGTACACAGTGTTTGAGCACACATTCCGTGTCCGGGAAGGAGACGAGCAGAGAACGGTGAGTGCCCTGAGCCTGGCCCGGCTGCTGGCACCTGCATTCCCCTGAGTCCCAGGGAAAGGGCTAAAATAGCACTGCACAAAGCCCAGCAGAGATGGGAAGGCCCAGGTGGGGTGTGGAATTGCTGTTCTTGCCAGAAACTGGCATTTTTACATGAGAGCCATGTGTGCATGAGGCTCTCGCTGGATTACTGGCAAGAGGGTGAGAAATTCCTCCTTCTGGGTCCACACTTGGCAGTGTTCCATTGCTCAGAGAAATGCATCTCTTCAGTGTTTAATTTCCTTCCCCTTTCTCCTGCTTTTCCTGGAATCATACTTCTGGGCAGCAGGATGGACAATGTTTTGCTAACTGTTTGCTGAGTCCCCTGTGAAATTCAGCCTTCCCTGGTTCTGGACACCCCTAAAACCTTGGCCTGAAGCTTTGCTGTAGCAGGGGCCAGTGGGAAATGTTTGTCACATACAGAGCTTCCTCAAGCCAGTGCCCAGCTGTGGTGCTCTGTGCCAGTGCTGGTGGCCCATGAGAAACTGGCTGGAAACTTGGGCTGTGTTCATAAAAGAGAAATAGAATAAAAGTGCTTCTTTGTGTCTCTGGGTGCCACAGGACGTGGTACATTTATGACTGGGGGAACAAGGCTCAGGAGCCCAGAGTTAGGACACTGTTGACTTAGAACCCCAAACTGCTCCTGAAGTATAGAATACTGGATTGACCTTCTTTCTAGTACCCATTTGATTTCTGTGTAGCGCGGGCTGCTTGATATTGTGGTACATCTCACCTGCATTGCTCCTGTCCCTTGTATACCTTGCTGATTGCCAGGAAATATGTTATTATTTTTCCCTCACTTCTGGCACATTTTTATTTTCTGAGGGTGTCTGTAAAGGATTTTTAAAACTTTTTTGCTGCATATGCTCCATGTGTGTGGAGTCTCCAACAGAAAGTTTGGTTCAGACTGGAAAAAATCTCCTGGAAAGACACTTCCACCCTTAATTTTTCTGTAATTCAGATGAGGTTAAATTTCTTTAGGAGGGCTCTAATAGACCTGTTCGGTGGGAGGTAACATTTAGCTGTCAGGAGATGAAGGGGAATTGAGGCTGAAGAAACCAGTCCTGCTCCAGTGGTGTGAGATGTCACTTCTGATGTCTTAGAGTAGACCAGAGACTCCCCTGGAACACTCACCCTGCCTCCAGCCTCAGTCAGAGCTTCTTCTCATCTCCTAAGAGTCTGATCTGACCATTAAACTTTTGTTTACTTGTGCTTTTCCTTTTTTTCCACAGTACTTCAGCTTCCCAGCTGTTGTAGCACCGTTCAAGTGCTCCGTTCTTCCTCTGAGCCAGAATCAGGAATTCATGCCTTTTGTCAAGGAATTATGTAAGTGTGTTATTAAGCAGTTTGGGGCTGTGTACTGGGCAGAGAGGTCTCTCAAAATAGCACTGGGATCATGTGGCTCTCCAAAGTGCTCAGGGAGAGTTGTCAACCTGAACCAGCTGAGTATCCACAAGCTTTGGATATCCATCAAACTCCTCAGCTATACCCAAAACCCCACCCCATGACCTTCGCTCTGTTGGTTTAGGGTGTAAAAGACATTGCTTTTTTTTCCTTCTGTGTCAAAAATGAATCTTTCCTACTGCTTATGAGAAGGTGCAGCAGTGGGGGGGGTTTCTTTTTGTTACTAAAGTTTGCTTTGCTTTTATTGGCCACCTAATTTGTTGAGTCTGTTGCCGGGCTGCTGAGCCTGCAACCATTCTGTCAAACTGCCCACGGGTAGTGGGTATCGTGGTGAAAGATAGGGACCGAAAACTGAACAGATGAAGGGCAGGGACAGGGGTTTCATGTCAGGCAGTGCCTCATGCTGTCAGCACCAGTTCTGCCTGGCACTTGGATTCCCTGGCCTGGATGTGCCCTGCACACTGAGGCTGGGGTTTGGAGTTAAAGCAGAGTCGTGGCACTGATGACAAGGGGAAAAACTTGGTGACTTCGCACATGGGGTGAGAGTTGTGGTGCAATGTGGAGAGCTGAGAGAGCAGGGTGGGTTTGGCCCTGTGGTCCTATAAAAGGTTGGTTTTTTATCTTCTTCTGTTAGAGCTGGGATTAAATACTTGGGAGATGTAGGGTCTGTGTTTGGACCCAGTTGTTTATTAATTATCTATAGCACAGTCTCACAAGTTGTGAGTTCCAGCCAGCAAGGTAGAAAATGGCTCTGTCTCTAACTCTTTCTAAGGTCTTTTAAGCACTAATTATCCAATAATGAGATGAGACCTCTATTATTTTTACTTTTAACCCAATAACTAACAGCCTATGGTCCACAATTCAGACCTTTTCACCCAGTTACCAGCTACCACCCAAACCCATGAAGAAGGTGAAAGAAGAATTTAGCCTATGCCCTAAATCCTCCATACTGCTTTATACTAAAATCTTAAACTCCAAGTTTTCCATGCTGTGATATCACACAATTCTATTCAAACTACACACCCACAATCCCAGTGCTATCACTCAATTTTGGAAGCCTGTTCCATGCCTCAGGTTGAATGTAGTGCTTGCTTGAGGGTCAATGCTGTCATGGTAGGACATGAAATAGATTGCCTCCATAGAGTTGGCAGAAGAGCAAGGAGGCTTTATTTACAATCCCAACGATTTCTTTTAGAACACGCTGTGTAAAAAGGTCTATTATTGCTCCATGGCACTGACACTGCTCTCCATCGGTTCAGGAATAGGAAACAACCCCTGGGACAGTTGTTCTGGCAAAGGGAACACTGTTTGCTGAGCCTGTGCTGAGAAACGGAGAGAGATGTTTTGAAAAGAAAAACTGTTGACAGCTTTCCCTTGGAACAGAGCTAGCCCTGATTAGCAAGCTAAAACTCTCCCGAGCTCAGAAATATTGAGCCCACAAGTACCTTTTAGCACAAAAGCCCCAAATCCTCATTTTCCAGGGTTCCAACAGTCCTACAAAGACAGGAACCTTGGCTGTTCTGTCAGAGTCAAACCGGGGCTCTGAGGTGCTGCTGTCCCCCGGGGCAGGCGCTGCCTGTGCCGGGGCTGTGTAAGGATCCCTGCTCTGTTCCCCGCAGCCGAAGCCCTGACCAGGACCGGGATCTCCCACAAGGTGGACGACGCGGCGGGCTCCATCGGCCGGCGCTACGCCCGCACGGACGAGATCGGCGTGGCCTTTGGCATCACCATCGACTTCGACACGGTGAACCGCAGCCCGCACACGGCCACGCTGCGCGACCGCGACTCCATGCGCCAGATCCGCGCCGAGGTGAGCGCTGCACGCAGGCACGGCCAGCCGCCCGCCCCTGGAGGGGCAGCATCACCCCTGCTGGTGCTGACCTCCTGCATTCGGCCCCAGGCCAGCGTGTATTGAACCCCGCCAGGGCTCAGCACACTCTGAGGGTGNAGGCCAGCGTGTATTGAACCCCGCCAGGGCTCAGCACACTCTGAGGGTGGCCAGCAGCCTCCCAGAAATGGCTTAGGAATATTTGGTGAGACGGCTGTGTCACTGTTTGATGCACAGATGCACATAAACACACACACTTTGGTGAGGAGGCATGAACTGTTTATTAAAAAATCTGACTTCACTTTATATAGTATTTCTACAAAGGCCAGTGATCATGGGAGAAGGTTGACACCTCTGCCCATCCCATTGGTCAAGACAACTGTCCATATCTCTAAGAACAAGAATGTAAACTCCCTTGATTTAATGAAAACATTGCTTCTGTTTTCAACACCTGTGCGTCAGAAACAACCTAAACTATGAAAAATGTGAAACAGAAGAGAAGGCTAAAAAATCAGGGTGACATGGCTGATCAGGTGTCTTTTGAAAAAGCAGGAAGGTTTTAATTTAAAGAAGAAAATAACACAAAACAAAAGTGTGGGCTTGACATTTCTGAGTCTGAATTTTAGCTTGCTAACTATTGCTAGCTCCTTTCCCAAAGGAAAGCTGTCAACAGTTTTTCCCTTGGGAAAGGAGCCAGCAATAGTTAGTAAGCTAAAATTCAGACTCAGAAATGCCAAGCCCCCACAAAAGAACTAAAAGCCATGCACAGTGCAGGGAATACTCTAGCACCTGGTAAGACGTACTGAAAATGCCCAGAGTGACTCTGTGCTCTTTCCTAAGTAGATAACTATTCAGGAGGGTCTTTTGGCAAGCTGCCCAGCAGAAACAGCTACAGGTCTCGAGGTACATTTCAAAGATCCAAGGGGTGCCTTTGTGCTGGCACCAGACCAGCCATGATGAGGAAAGCACAGAAGTTTCTGGCTCTTCTCCCTTAAAAGTCCTGGGGTAAAACTGAAACTCTTTTCCTTACGTGAAAACATCCGCTTGGTTGTGGGGGTGCAGTGCAACAGTGATCTGTCGCTAATCCTTGTGGGAGCTGCCTCCAGCTCTGTAGCAATTCAGCTGTTGTTAGAAATCCCCAGGAACAGATACCGGTCAGACAGAAGATGTTGGCACAGCTGATGAAGCGAGCAGAAACTTTTGTTTTTCTTGTATGCAGAGGTGTTGATCTTACCTGAAAGCCTTGCCTTGTGCTGATTGCACTGCTCTTCAGAGTGGCTCTTTCCAAGGGAAGGCTGCTGAGTTAAAGCATTGACTGGATTGTGTCTGGCTTTCAAAGGCTGGGCTCCTTGTAATCTACAGGCACCAAAAGGCAGAACGCTGGGATTTGCCTTGCAGCTGGTATTGCCTGTGCAGCACCAGAGGAGCCGATGAACCACTGCCCCAAAGCTGTGTGTGCCCTGAGCACACTGCCAGTGTGGCCATAGTGCGGACTGGAATAGTAAAAACCTCCTTATGGTGGGCTCTGCCTCTGCTCAGAGCTGTGGGTCTGCAGTCTTGGGGGGTTTTCAGGTTTTTCTTTTCTCCCTGATGCTCTTTTCTCCCTGGCCTTCACCCCAGGCACAGGAGGAGATGGTGCTCACCTGGGAGGCTGAATTGTAGCCCCACAGAAGCACCTGGAGTGTCTGGGGCTGCTGAGCTGGCTGGGGTTTGCCTGGCTGTAACAGGCAGTGCCAGTTCCTCAGGGCACTCTTCTGTCTCTCTGTCACCCGAGTGACCTCTCAGTGCCGACCAGCAGAGATGAGACTCTGCTCTCCTTCAATTTCTGCAAATTTTCAGCTTTTCTGGCTGATCCTTTTGCACCATGACATTGTGCTGTGAGGAGAAAAGAAAAGGCAACTTGCAGCTTCCTCTGTGCTGGTCTTAGAGTAGGTAAGGCCTAGCTGAATCCTGGCTTACAGCCACTTTTAGATGTGTGTATTGGGTTTTTTTCCCTTCCCAAACTGTAGCACAGCATTACCTCACTTTGGTTGATCATTTCCCTCCTGGATCACCCTAATAACAGAGAACAGCCTGATCTAAGACATTCTAATTAATAATTTTCTCCCCAGAAATGATCTTCCAGGAGATATCTTTTACCTGTTCTATTGCTAATGTAAAAATTGCCCGCATTCCCAAATATCCAGCTTGATTTTGGTGACTTTGTGTTTCTTATGTCTCTCTGGCTTTTCCTGCAGATCTCTGAACTTCCTGCCATCATCCGAGACCTGGCCAACGGTTATCTCACCTGGGCTGATGTTGAGGCGAAATATCCACAATTTGAGGGACAAGAGACTGGCAAAAAGGACACAATAGAGGAATAAAGAAAAGGACCTGAAGTAAAATCCCGTCAAAATGTCCACTTTTTACTGTTCATGTTAATATGAAATAAACTTACCGTGTATTATTCAAAGCTGCATTGTTTGTGCACACAGGGACTATTTGTTTTGGTTTTTTTTTTTCCTTTTCTTCAATTGCTGACCAGATCTAACTTTAAAAACTGAAATAATTGCAGCCTGAGCTGAAGGTGTTACGAATAAAACCACCATTGTATATGCCTGCCTCTCTGTGTTGCTGCAGCCTTGTGCTTTCTTCAGAAATGCCCCTTTTTTTCTCTCATTTTTGCCCTCCTGCTTAGGGCTGTGGGTGTTACAGGTCATGCACAGGCTTTCATCTGGGTTTGGATCATCTTGGACTCTGGTGGAAGATGGTCCCAGTTGCATGGGCTGTGTTTGTGAAGGGGTGATCACAGTGCCAGTCCTCTTTTCTCCTCTGTGCTTCAAGCACACACCTTGAGAGGTGGGTTCAGTGCCCCTTTTTTGGCTGCAGGTGTTTAATACCTGTATTTCTGCAGAATTGGGAGCATTTGCACACGAGAGAAAGGAGCAGGGGTGGAAAATGCTGTCCCAGTTCCTGCTCCTGCTGGACACGGTTGGGTTCCTTGGCTGAGGGAGCGAGCAGCAAAGAGCTGGCAGGGTTGTTCCTTCATTCAATGTCTCCTGGCAGCAAAGGCTGAAAGCAGGGACTGCCCTGAGCAGGTGGGAGAAGAGCCAGGTACCCTTTCAATTCCCTGGGCACTGGAGGAATTCAAAGCCCTGCGCTGTTGGAGGACCTTGGCTCTGGGGAGCCTTAAACCCTCCTGGCCCAGGTAGGAGAGGTCTCACACCTTGTCTTGCAGGCTGTCCTCCCACTGAGAAATCCCTGGGCTGGAAACCTTCCCTTCAGAGGGTTGGGAAGTGTTTTCCAAATTTTTGCTTGGATGTAAACACTCATTTAAAGATGAATTAACAAACACGAATCCTGGGATGGTTGGCATGTTGAGGATCATGAAGTTCCAACCTTCTGCCATGGCAGGGACACCTTCCACTATCCCAGGCTGCTCCAAGCCCTGCCCAGCCTGGCCTTGGACACTTCCAGGGATGCAGGGACAGCCACAGCTTCTCTGAGCATCCGTGCCAGGGCCTGCCCACCTTCACAGGGAAGAATTTCCTCCTAACACCTCATCTGAACCTGCACTCTCTCAGCCATTCCCCCCTGTCCTGTCACTCGAGGCTCTTGTCCCCAGTCCCTCTCCACCTCTCCTGGAGCCCCTTCAGGCCCTGGAAGGGGCTCTCAGGTCTCCTCTGAGCCTTTTCTTCAGGTGAACACGCCCAGCTCTTTTTTTTTCAGCTTTTCTCCACAGTAAAGGGGCTCCAGCCCTCGGAGCATTTTTGTGGTCTCCTCTAGACTCGCTCCAGCTGCTCCATGTCCTTCCCACGTTGAGAGCCCCGGAGCTGCACACAGCCCTGCAGGTGGGGCCTCACGAGGGCAGAGTAGAGGGGAAGAATCCCCCTTCTTTCCCTGCCTTTTATGCAGCCCTGGATATTTTATCTCTGCGATTTACCTGCCTGCCCCACCTGTCAGTCTGTGGCAACAGAACCTGAGGACTGATCCCGACCTTTCTGCATCCCAGACCAGGATTTGGCTCTGTCAGCTGCAGGTGCACCGACCCGCTTTGGGGAGCATTAGCTCTGTTAGCCCCTGGCATCAGCCGGTCTGACGCTCAGCAAGGAGAGGCTGTTCAAAAAAGGATGCAGAAGAGGATGCTTGAAACCATCAGTGGCATTCATGTGACTGGAGGCTTTCTCTGTGCTGGCAGCTGATGCCTTCTTCAGCCTGGCAGGCAAACAGCAATTAGGGACGGTTTCTGAGTAATTTCCTCCAGTTTTAGCTAAACTTCTCCAGTGCCAGCGCTGGGATATGCTCCCATCCCCTTGTGGGTACCTCATAACTGGGTGCTGTCACTGACCAGCACTCGGTCATGCAGAAATCTCCAACCTCCTCCAAAGGCAGCTGCAGAAAACAGCTCAGGAGAGGCTGCGTGATGCCACTCTGCCGAAACTCACCCTGGTGGCTCTGCCCTGGTCCTGAACGGAGCACGGTTCAGCCAGCACAGCACCTGCTTCCCAGAAGAGGGGGCTGTCAGGCAGAAAATAGCGAGCGGGAAGACAGTGTTTAGGCGCTGAAATCGTTGATTTTTAACTCTCCCGGGTGTTTCGGTTGTGATGCAGCCCTGAACCTCCAGCGCTGCCTGGCTCTAATGCTCTTTGCTGATTCAATGCCTGAAAATGCTGTTGCAGCATGGATTTTAATGCAGGTGGGACAGCAAGGCTGAGAGAGGCTTAGAAACGTAGCTTGCGGTAGTTCCTCTTCAGGGGAGCGCCTGGAATGAATCACGGAATGGTTCAAGTTGGAAGGGAGATTAAAACCACCTTGTTCCGACTCCCATGAGCAGGGACACCTCCCACCAGACCAGGGTGCTCCCAGCCCCTTCCAGCCATCCCAAGAGTGGATGGCGGTGGTGCAGCCTCTGTGGTTAGCACAGTCTGGGACACGGTTTGGCTCAGCCTCAAGAGGCCTTTGCAAACAGGTGTCGTGAAACCTCTGGCTGTGCTCTGCTGCTGGAACGGGATGCTGTGGAAAGGAGTCTGAAGTTAACAACGTGAACTTTACCTCGCTGGTGTGTTGCAAAAATCGCCCTGATAGAAAATAAAAAGGTGACGGGCTTGTCCTAACAAAGGCGGCTCCAACAGATGCACTTTGGAAGCTCAGCTTAAACCTTTTTGATTCCTATCTTTGCTGTGACCTGCAATTCACCCTCTGTGCCACACAGGCAGAGTTTAGTATTTATAAGCCGGGCTGCTGAGCCCCAGTCTCACTCCACACGGCTCTGCCACCCTCATTTCCATGTTCCCATCCGGGCTGATCATGTAACATCTCTGTAATCTGCAGCCATCTCCCTGCATGGGGACAGGAGAACATTGCCCATTCATCTCACAAAGCTCAGAAAAACGAAAAGTGCTGGCAGACCCCACTGGTTTTTTCTAATTTGTTATGGGATCCTTTAGGTTGGAAAAAAGCACCGGGATGGTCGGGTCCAACTGTTAACCAGGCACTGCCTTGCCCATCCCTAAACTTTTGGTGGAGAAATTGTTTCTAATATCCAATCTAAACCTCACCTGTCTCAGCTTGAGGCTCTTTCCTTTTATCCTGTTTCTTGTTACCTGGGACAAGATATTGACCCACCTCCGGGCTGTCTCCTCCTGTCAGGAGTTGTGCAGAGCCAGAAGGTCCCCCCTGAGCCTCCTTTTCTCCAGGCTGAGCCCCTTTCCCAGCTCCCTCAGCTGCTCCTGGGGCTCCAGCTCTGTTCCCTTCCCTGGACACGCTCCAGGCCCTCAGTATCTCCCCTTGCATTGCTTGGATCAGCTGTGGATTCAGACAGTTTAGGATCACCCCCACTTTTAGGAGGTGTTTGAAGAGGAGGAGTAAACTAGAGAAGTTCATTTTCTCTTCTAATAGAGGAAGTCGTGAATAATTAATACCATTAGTAGGTGACAGCTTTGAAAGGAAGGAAGGAGGAAAGATCACTTTGTGTTTGGGCTGTTCTTCCTCTGCTTTGCAGTTTCTGGTGGGCATTGGTCGGTGTGGCCCTTGTCTGATCACTGCACATCCTTGTCCCCAGTCCTTCTCCAGCACTCCTGGAGCCCCTTCAGGCCCTGGAAGGGGCTCTGAGGTGTCCTTGGAGCCTTCTCTTCTCCAGGTGGACACCCCCAGCTCTCCCAGCCTGGCTCCAGAGCAGAGGGGCTCCTTGGAGCATCTTCATGGCCTCTTCTGGACTCACTCCAGCAGATCCATGTCCTTCCTATGCTGGGGACCCCAAAGCAGGGCACAGCTCTACTGTGGTCCCATGACAGTGAAGTAAAGGGGGAGAATCACCTCCCGTCTTAATTCAATATCCCTGAGCTTTATTTTCCTCTGAGCAGGAGGCCCGCAGTAATTTTCCAAATCCCTCAGAGCCATTTGCAAAAAATACAACGATGAAGAGCAAAGCCCGCAGCTGAATTTTCTGCTCTTGGGGGAAATCAGATATGATATAATAAATATATATTATATCCTCCAAGCAAAACCCTGCTGGTCACTAATGCCCACAGATTAATTGTACTAATCCTGTGCGATCGAGGGGAGGTGGTTGGATGCTTGGCACTGTTTTGGTCCATTGCTTATGAAACTCCATCTCTGTGTTTGAGAGAAAAGACTTTACATAACCCTAATCACTCAGATAAGAAAAGGACTAAACTGTCCCAAAACATTTTATCTTCTGCACAGATGCTGCCTATGAATTTTGACTTGATTAAATAAACACAGCAATGTAATATTTTTGTTCTGAATATCGAATGTCCTCTGTGGGGGAGAAGGAGCAGAGCTGCTCTCTCGACCAGCAAATGGAAATGGGGATCGATGGAGACTGGAGGATCCAGAAATTCACCTGCTCAGTGAAGGGTTGCTTGGAAAATAGTTAAGGAGGCAATCACAGAGTCATGGAAGGGTTTGGGTTGGAAGGGACGTGAAAGCTCATCCAGTTCCAGTCCCGTGCCATGTCCATGGACACCTCCCACTAGACCAGGTTGCCCCAAAACCCATCCAGCCTGGCCTGGAAACATCCCACTGGGTCACCAAGTGAGCTCTGGCTCAGAGATGTCCCCGAAGGAGTACTCCAGGTACCTCTGTTTGTGACAGATTTTTCCAGAATGATTTACACCAACAGGAGTGAGGACCCCGAGTGTGCTTTTCCAGATGTTTTTAGGGAGACCTGTAAAGTTCTTCTCAGTGATTCCTGGAGCAAACCCTCAGCCTCACACAACCCCCCCTCAGTCGATGATGGTTTCATGATGAGGAGGATGGTTTCCTGGTCCCAAGTGGATGCTTCCATCCAAAGGTCTCACTTCTCCCACCCTAATCCCATTCAGGGTGACTTAAATCTGACAGCATTGATGCACATCTTTCTGTAGTACAGCTTTTTATTGGAAAAATAGAGGCAAATTACCTTCAAATCTGAGCACATACAGAAAAAAAATCTAGGAGGAAGAGTGAGGTCTTGCAGCTGGAGGATCCTATGGAGCAAAAGCACGCTGAGATGTGATGTCAAAATGAAGGATGAATACAAAATGCAATTTATTTTGTCCTGTGAGCAGCAAACAACACTGGATTATATATTAATATTTCACTCCTGCTAGTTGCTCCATGTCCTGCCCAGCTACCTTCTGCCTACCAGTTAATGAAAACAAAATCATAAAAATTGTAACTGGGAAATTCTGCCTTTGCACCCTCCTGCCTCAGCAGCAACCTCCCTCAGAGAGCCAAATTCTAGAGCTCCGTCAGCACAGCCAGCACTGCCAGAGGGTGGGTTTGCACCAGAGGCATCTGCAGTGCTGACCCCGTGCGCCAATTGTGTCTAATAACTAAAAACTCCTGGCTGTTCCTCCCAAATAGATGGGACTGTGTAGGCTAAAAGCACCATGGACCGATGGGGATGTCTCACTCCAAGCCTGGCTCCCCTCTGCTGCTTGTGGAGACACAGACAGAAGCAGTCCTGGAGTCTGATCTCAGAGTCGTAATTTAAATGGAGCAGAAAAATCACTTTTCTCATCTCTTTGTTTCTTTCCTTTGGTTTTGAATAAGGAGTGGCCAGCTCTGGTGTTTACATCAGGAGTTCAGGTGAGATAGAGAATCACAGAGTCACAAAATACCCACAAAGATCACTGAGTCTAACTCCTATCCCTGCACAAGACACCTCCAAAAATCTCACCCTGTGGACCTGCAACCACTGAGGTAGGGAAAAAACACGTCTATTCCAAACTTTCCTAAATTTCTCACTTGACACTGGGAAGGTTTGCAGGTGAGAGGCTTCGTTATGAGAATTTATCTCCACTCACCCCACGGCTGTCAAACTTTTCTAGAAAGCCCCAGCCACATCCCATAAACACAGAGCTGCCGCTCTCTTCCAAAGCTGTGTCCAGCCAGGCCGTGCTCACTCTCTAATTGCCCTCCAGGGTCTCATTTGGAAGGTGCTGAGGCAAAGCCTTTTTTCCTTGCATCCCTGCTCCAGGAACACGGTCTGGTACTCATCACTCACGGTCCCCTGGCTGGAAGAGTTCTGCCATGTGATGTCCGTGGCTGCCTCGCCACCGCCCCAGCTCCGGTTTGTTTGTGTGCAGAGGGATTATTAGCAACGTGGGCGAAAGAAATCAGTGAGAAAAGGGGCGCTGGGTAATTTGTTCCTCGCTGCCATTTCATTCCTGAAAGAAAATCCCCGAGCCAGGGGCGGGGAGGGGGGGACTGGGAGGCGAGGGCTGAGCCAGCCTGGCTGTGTCTGTAGCTTGCAGAAATAGGGCAGAGCTGCGTGGAGATAACTGGAGCAAGAACATCTTGCACAAAACAAAAAAGGCTACAAAACTTTCAGGAGGCAGCAGCCCTCCACCACGGCCTGTCTCCCAGTGATGGGATGAATTCCCTGCTTTTTGCATGACAGTTCCATGTACGTTCATGTTACCATGGTCTGTTATCACTCTGACTACTTAGGGCTGATGAATTTGCCACCAGTGAAACAAATGTAGGGAAAAAAGGCCAGTTAAAAGGACAGAAATGCTGCAGGGAATCTTCAAAATCAAATGCATCTACTGGGAGAGAATAAAGTGGGGGGGATGCAGCATATGAAATCTGGCAAAAAAAAAAAGAAGTTTGGTGTCCGGGTGTTGTTTTAGGGAAGTGAAGTGCCCATGCTGCAGCAGCCTGGAAATGGCTTTCTGTTTACAATAGTTGGCTTTTTTACGTGCTATTTTTAGGCAGCTAAACTGAGCTGCTTTGCGTTACAAATTCCCAGCAGGTACCTCCGTGTTGTCCATGTGGATGCTCTCTGTTCATGCGGTGGAGCCCCTTTGAGTTGGGCAAGGAGAGAATCACAGAATTCATGGAATACCCCGGGTTGGAGGGGACCCACAAGGACCATCGAGTCCAGCTCCTGCAAAGGACAGCCTCAGGAATCATTCCATGAGCCTTCCTGCTCTCCTCTTCCATCACCTTTTTGTCCATGGAGCTCAAAACTCTTTGCAAAAGGGAAATGCAGGGAGGGGACTTGAAAGAGGATGTTTGGTGTGACAGTGGCAGGGCCCAGGTCAGCATCCTCTGCCTGACTGGGTGAGGTAGAGTCCAGGAAAATTGTTCCCTCCCTGGGTCTGGGAGTCTCCCTGTGAACCCCCAGGGAAGCCTGTTCCTGGGAGCTCGGTAGCAGCCTGCCTGCATTAGGCTGTGGCCACAACCAGCAGTGCTGATGCCCTCAGGAAGCCACAATAAATCCCTGCTCCTGCCAGCCTGGGTCAGCTCCTGGAGCATTAGGTGTCTGCTGGACATGTGCTGGTTCAGGGTGAAGGGAACTCTAAGCCACCTCACTGAAAAAAAACAAAAACAAAAACAAAAACAAAAATTTGTATTCCCATGCACAGCACAATTTTCTCAACTCTCATGGTGGAACTTAGCGTGAGCCAGGGCTGGAGCCAGGGGTGAGTCCCATGGCAGAGCTGGATCATGCCACCCAAATGGAGTTCATCTCCGTGGGTGCAGGGCAGCTGGGTGCCCTCAGGGCTGGAGAAGTGTCCTTGTCCTGGCTGAGCCACACAGGCACAGCCTCTCAGCCTGGCTAGTTATCAGTAGCACCTTCCTCTGGCAGTGCAGGTTAAAATGTTGGGGACACGCCCTCAGAATTAGGAGTTTTTAAAGAAAATATTATTAATTCATTCATTATTAATTAAAAAAAATAGTACAGTAAAAGAGGAGTTCAGTCTGTGTTGGGCACTGCACACCTCATGCAGTTTGTGTTTTCTGATTTCACATGTGTGCTACTTAGAAGTCAGATCAATTTATCCTGATGCCATTATTCAGATTAAATGAGTCCACAACTTCTTCAAAGCATGGGATGGGGGAACAGGAGGATGAGGGTGTGCCTCTGACATATCCTGCTTGTGGGATTTTGTTGAGATCCAGTGTTTCCCTTAGTTTCTCCATTTCCAAAATCAGGCTAAAAAACTATTACTGTCTTTTACAGGAATTTGGTATCCTCAAGGGAAGGAAATGCTATCTGAAATTTGAAATCATGGGAAACACAGCTCCGGTTTTTCTTTTTTTCACTCTGGATCATGCTCTGCCACAGTGGATATTTTCACATTCTCTTTTTGTTTTGGTTGGTTCTGTTGGTTTTTGGTTAAGGATGTGAGGGGACACATTGAAACATTTGGTTTGTTGAAGGAGAAGGCAGGAGAAAGGAAGCCTCAGGCAAGGGAGAAGGGAGTTCCCCTGACTCTGTGACCCTGTACTGTTGCACCAGGTACATTTCCTGGGGATGAAATCATAGAATCGTGGAATGGTTTGTGTTGGAAGGGACCTTCAAGCTGACTGAGGGCACAGATTTTTCTATGGCCTCTCTCAGAAGATCTGCAGGGCATGACAAGCCAGAGGCTTTGGTGCTCTGATGGATCTCACACCTTGGCTTTGTTCCAGCCCAAGAAATCCCTCGGAAGGGAGGGGCTGTGCTCTGGATCAGGAGATGGAGGAGGTGGTTCCAAGCACACCTGGAGCTCCACCTGGCCCCACGTGGTGCTACCTGGCTGCTTCCCCTCGGCCCTGGATGGGGTAAGAGGCAGCCAGCGTGGTGGCGGTGGGCAAATACTCATTCCCCATGGAGGCTGAGAGTCAAATCTGAGCAGGCAGAGCTCCTTTGGAAGTGTGTGATACTCAGTGCCCTGCTGCTCGCCCAGTTTTCACCCCGCTTTTTTTCCTCCCCTCATTCCCCATCTCTGGGGACATCAGATTCTCCACAGCCTGGGATCCTCCCAGCAGTTCTCATGGGGACTATTCTGTTCTCAAAGGACAAGTAAACATCCCAAGGCACTCCTCTTGGAGCAGATGTTTGCTCTGGAGCCCAGGACCCTCTCGTTCCCACCACGGCAGGACACTCCAAGCACCAGTGGTGTCCCATCGAGCACGAGAGGAGCTCTCCTGCTCAAACACTGCCCACCACAGCCTGTGCCCCAGGGCAGAAGCTCCGGGCTGGCGGCGCCCCGAGGGATGCCCAAGCACGGCCGAGGGAGGGAGCGGAGCGGGATTTCTCCCCGAGGTGTCCTTCGTCTGCTCCGCTGTCCCGGTGGAAAGCTGGAAGGGTCCCCGGCTCTCGCTGCCTTCTGGGAATTGTAGTTCCCCCTCCCTGCATCCCTGCTCCCCATCCTGCCCTCCCTTGTCCTGGCAGCCACTGGGGCAGCTTCGGGACATTTCCCTCCAGTCCCAGCTGAGCGTGTTCCCTTATTTTTTGTTGGTCTGGGAAGGAAAACCTCATGCAGCACAGCAAGCATCCTTCTTCCCTCCCAGGCTGCAGGAAGTTCCAGGAGAGGAAAGATGCGTTCCAGAGAGTATTTCTGTATCCAGAGAGGAAGGATGCATTGTTCCAGAGAGCGTTCCTGTGCCTGCAGCAGTTTGCAATCCCCCTTGGCAGAGTGGGGAGGGCTTGTGCCCATTTACCAGCAAAGGATCCCCTTGATAGTGGGTGGATTTGGCAAGGGGGGACACAGAGGGATGTGGAGTAGGTTCAGCAGAGGGATGAGCACTGCCTGGGAGAGACTGAGCCTCAGCAGGACCCCATGGAAGGCACCCAGACCATCTTGGGCCTGCCCTGCACAATGAGGCTTAGAGGTTCAGCGGGAGGCTCTAGCCTAGGATGCTTCCCTGGGAAGGTTTTAGGAGCATGGAATGAAGAAACGCTGTTGCCGCATGACTCTTCTCTGGGGCAGGGGTTAGGGGCTGTCCCCTGTCTCTGAGGCTGGACAGTAACACTCATTCCTGTATGCACCAGCACCTCCGAACCTCTCCTAAATATGATTCAAGGCTGCAAACATGCTGTTCTTCTCCTCTTTAACTCTGGAAACTGAGCAGGAGATGATGAGGTGTCTGGCTTCGATCACACAGGAAAACTTACAGGTTCTCTGGAGCTCAGATTTACTCTGCACACTTTTTGTGCCTGGGCTAAAGTCTGCTGAGGTATTTCCAACCTGAGTACAAACCAGCAGCGTGAGGCAGCAGCACCAGTCTGAGGGGGCGCCTACATTGCAGCTTGTACCCCAGTCCAGTGAAGAGAGAATTCAAGCAAATTCAGCTCCATCGCAGGACATGCACAGCAGAAAACACACAGCCCTCACTCAGTTTGCCTCACCCAAGTTGTTCTGCTTTGATGCACAGCAGGTCCTGGACAGGCAGGAGAGGCCACAGTGCAGGGCCACAGTAGACCTCAAGTCATGTTCAGGACTCTTTGGGCAACATTTCTCCTTTCCATCCTTTCTCTTTCCAGGCTGCCTTGCCACAGATCCTGCCTGGTGCCGGCCAGCAGCTCCATCAACCGGCCCCACCTGGGGCATGCCACCATGGAGGGGCAGAGCTGGGACAGGACATGGAGAGGGGCGCCTGGAGCAGCTGGAGGGGTGGGGACAGTTTGTGTGAATTCTTCACTTCCAGAAGGAAGGGGCTGGGATTGTGCCATCCCAGCTGTGTCAGTGTCCATTTGCCCACTGGGGCACAATTTACTTCATTCCAAAGTGGACACCTCCAGTAGGGCAGAGGAGCTGCACCCTCAGAGCTCCTGTTTCTCTCCAATGACATCTGCATTTTCCCAGCCTCAGCACAGCCTCTCCTCCAAACACAGCAGATCTGCCTGATGTCCCCTCAGACTCATGCAAAACCCCCAAATCCAAGGAAGGAGAGGTCACATATTCTTTGGTATGATCCCAAGGTTTTGTTCATGTGGTGAAATACAGACTCCAAGCGTTTTATGTTCACGCTCGATGTGTTTCACAGGCAAAGCTGTGATGGTTTGACAGAGTTAGGCTGTGTCCAAAGGCACCTCTTGGTAAACCCAGTTTGGAAGTGGTGATGCCCCAGCCTGAGGAGTCTCCACTATCCCGAGGAAATCCACTTTGGAAGTGAAGCTGTGCCATCAGCTGCCTCTGAAATGCACCACTAGATGCCAGTGAAAGCCCTGCCAGGTTCTCCCACTCAGAAAAACCTCAGCCTTGGGACAATTTGCTTTGTTCTATTGTGGGGATTTTGTGTTTGGGGTTTTTTTGTGTTTTGGGTTTTTTTGTTACTTTTCCCCCCTTTTTTGTTTTATTATTTTTTTTAAGGTAATGCTTCACTTTTGGTCTAATAAAGCCTCTTGCATTTAGGCAGCAGGTATAAATAAATGTGTGTATGTGTTTTGCTCACATCCTTTCTCTGTTTCTCGCTCCATTCCTCTCTCTGTTTCCCAAATATATATTATAAACTATAGAAACAAACTTATTAAATAAATATAAGTAAAGAATGCATTTATTAAACAAATAAATAATAAATGTATAAAATAAAGAAATTTTTGTATATAGAAAATATATACCTATATATACAAACTATATATATAAATATATATTATAAACTTCCCAGACCAGGATCTCACCCCCAAGCTCCTTTCCTCATAAAACACCCTAATCCTCCAAGACTTTTACCTGCCAAATCCTCTCTCCATTGCATTGTGATTAGATGTCCTTATATGAACAGTCATTCCAGGAAGTGCAGAGACACTGGCGTGGCATGTCCAAGCCCTGTCCTCCTTTTGGAGATCATTCCTCATATCAGGTCAGCAAAAGGCAAGACATAGGTCCAGCTTACCCGTCTGTGGGAATAATCACCTGGAAGAAAAGATCTGCACAGAGCTGGGAAGGGATCAAGGAGTGGAAGCAGGTTGTTGCAGTGGTGCCTAAAACCAGCTTGCAGGTGTTTGGTGGGAAGGTGAAATGAGTGAAACTAGGAAAGAAACCCTACATGGAGAAAGGATGAAATAACAAATCTCTGATGNGTCCCAGCCAGGGTCTGGGACCCCCCAGGGCAGTTCCAGGGGTTTTCCACGTGCCCTGGACTCCAACAATCTCACAGCCCTGTGCACCTGCAACTTCTGTGCTGCACTTCCCTGGTGTAGAGATCAGTACAGGCTGAAATGATCTCACATTCTGCCTTACAGTGCCTTGAGTTCTCCACTTTTACCCCCTGACATTTCCACAGGCCTAAACCCTTGTGAGCAGCCACCTGGCTTTGCACACACCTTTTATTTTTCACCTGGTTGTGCAACCTCTGAGTGGCTTGGACTGTCCCATGGGCACTCAGAGTGAGCAGGAGGATCTGCAGCTTGCCAGGAGGGATGTGGGAGTGTGTCCTTCCACCCCCTGATGGCAGAGCACGCCCAGCTCAGGAACACCTCCGGGCAGGTTAGGTGTTGGTGCCCCCTTCTCCTCCAGCACCCGTGCACCTCTTGCTCCCTGGAGTGCCTGGAGCTGGTTGCCATTGGAGACAAGATGTTGGAATTGATGGAGAAAAGATCTGATCCAGGCTGGCGACTTCAGTGTCGCTTTTTCAGACAACCTCTAACCCGTGTTTGACCAGCCAGCTCTATCTGACAAGGCTACATAGGGGAAGTGAGAACTAAATTTAAGCCAAGCTGTCATATGCCCCAGTGCCTGATTAATTATACAGCGGAATAAAAATGAAATTTGGCAAAATGAAGGAGGATGGGTAAACGAGATCTTCGCTCTGCTTCAGAAGGAAATATTGCCGCAGGTTTTATCAAAGATGCCGCAGTTAATCACGTCAGGGGGCTTCAGAGCAAGAGGTGGGGCGTTGTGCTGGGTGCACACAATGCAGGAGGGATGGACAATTGGGTGTGGGGAGATAAGGCAGCAGGGAGCCCAGTTATTTGTTCAGGTGAGCCTGTGGTTGTTCCTGAGATTTGCAAACATGAGAGGCACCACCTGAGGCTGAGGGAGCCCCTTGCTGCCTTGCTGCACTATGGATTGTTTTCGTTAATTTAGGAAACAGCTCTCACAGCAAGGCAAATGTGATACCAGAGAACAAAGTGTTCAAAATTACAACTAATTTTCTATGCTATTCCAACCCCCTGCTTTTCTTTAATTGCTTTGATTAGCAAGAAAAGCTTTTCTTTGTTTGGCCTGCATCTCTTGCAGTTTCATTATGAAGCCCAAGCCCAGAGGTTCCCCTCCTGCCACAAGGAAAACAACTGCAGTGTCTGTGGCTGCTTCCATATCCATCATACTCCTCTGATAAGAGCTCAGAATGAAAAACCGGTGTAAGCACAAATGGCCCCAGCACTGCCTTCAAGCCTGGACAGATCACAGTGACTTATCTGCTTCCTACAATCAATGGGCTTCTTGAACCTGAGATGGGTTTTGTTTTCTTGGGGACAGCTGCTGGTCACTCTGTCCTGCTCCGTCAGCAGGGAGAAGGAAGGATTATGGCTGTGGATACCCCCAAATCAGAAGCCTTGCCCTACTCACCCTGGCACCACTGTGGGACTGATCAAACATCTCCAGGAGTTTGAAGCCGTGAGCAGGGAACCAGGATGCTGCAAGAACGTGGATACTTAACCCTGTCCCAGTCACCCTTCATGCCCTGGGTCCTGCTCTCTTTGCGGTGGTGGCGACTTTCTATCCCAAAACAGCCACCCCATTACAAGACACCATGAAAACCTGCAGCTACAAATGTCTAAATGACATGCACAAGGCTGCAGAGGCAGCACAGCCCTGCTGTGAACACAGCAGCCTTCCCAGGGCCTTTCCAACACAGCAGTTCTTCCTCTCCTGGTCTCATCCTTCCTCCACAGCAAACCCCACTGGTCTCCCTGCCAGAAACCACCTGCAATGAAGCTGTGGCTACTCGAGCAGTCCTGCCTCTCATCTGCTGTCTTTCAGCCCCCACGTCCCACTGAAAGGCAACCAAACCTGTATCACTAGCACTGGCAGGTGTTTTCCAAGCCCAGGGAACTAAAGTGGAATCTGAGCATGAGCCTGTCCTGCGCTGCTGCCTCCGTTTCCCTTGCTTTCAAAAATCCCTGCAGCACAGCCAGGCTCCCTGGTAGTGAGAGAAGCTTATATTCCGTGGAGGAATTTCAAGGGTGTGAATAATCTGCTCTAACTGAGACATTTGCCTCAGGCTGGGGTGGAGCACACCTCTGTCCCCCCCTGAGCTGGCTTCTGCAGGCTGGGTTCTGGCTCAGACAGCGATGAGCAGATATTGCCATGCAAATCCTGGTATCAGGAGCAAACCACGATGAGATGTTGCCTCCCCTCCCCTCTTCTCCTGCCTCTTCCCAACTCTTCTGAGCCTCTCTGGGGTGTGTCAGTGGAGACTAAAGGCAAGGGACATGTGTGAATTTGCTCTCCCGGGGGCCAGGGAGGTGGTGTGCCCCTCTGGTGTGCCATGGCACGGGATGCTGGGCCCAGGGCAAGCCCGGTGTGCCCTGGCGCACGCAGCCCCGGAGCTGTGAGCAGCTGTGGGAGAGCTGTTGAGAAATCTGTGACCAAACCCCCAGGGCTGCCCTGAGTGACAGCCCTGGAGGAGAGCTGAGTCTCTGTGTACATCCCACACACAGCCCTCATCTCCCCCTCCACACTCTCTGACAGGAAACCTGCTTTATCCAAAGATAAGAACACTTTGGCTTCAAACTGAAAAACAGCAGGTTTAGATTGGATATTAGGATGAAATTCTTCCCTGTGAGGGTGGTCAGACCCTGGCACAGGGTGCCCAGAGAAGCTGTGGCTGCTCCTGGATCCCTGGAAGTGCCCCAGGCCAGGCTGGACAGGGCTTAGAGCAGCCTGGGATGGAGGAAGGTGTCCCTGCCACGGCAGGGGGTGGGATGAGGTGATTTTTAAGGTCCCAACCCAGCCCCTTCCATGACTCTATGAACACCAAGCGTGTGTTGCAGAAGGAGCTGTCTGGATGCTCCTTTAAATGATGCATTCCAGGGATGGGGGAGCTGAGGTGTTTGTGACTGACTTTGTTAAAAAGGAGATAAAATGCTGCTGGACATTGGGCCAACTGGGCAAACTGGTGTGTCCAGGCTGCTTCTGGTTGGATCTCACCCTGGCATCCTTGCAGGGTATGTCCAGCTCCAAGGCAAGAACACTCCCTTTTGGATGGGTGATAAAAGGCACTAAAACCTGGTCAAATACAGAGATAAAATCCTAACGCAGCTCCATAGTTGCCTTTTTGCTTTGTAACTGTGAGTTCTGCAAGATCAGAGAGTGTAAACCTCTGTGTTTCTGGCCAAACCTGTTTATATTATAAACCTTTAAACACAGATTTTTTTACCAAATCTGAGACTAAGAGGCTTAGACTTCTCTGAGAAGTTTAGGGAGTAAGGGAGTATCACAAAAGCTTGTGACTCAACAGGAGGGACCATAACCCAACCTTAATCTGTAATCATCTATTTTATTTAAAACAATCTATAATCTAAACTCTGTAGATGATAGGGTAGCTCTTTAGAAACTGCACTGGCAATACTTAGGTGCTGTATTAGCAATAAATCCAATCATAATCACCCAGATATGAGAATCACTGCCTCCCATGTTTGTGCCTGACTGAGAGCCCTCACTTGGCTGCTCTGCTGATCTTTCCAACATCTCCTTCCTCCTTGCTTTACTTCTTAGGTACATCCTCCATGTAGTAAAAATACACCTGGGAGAGAAGCACCACTCAGCTCTTTGGAGCGAGGGAAAGAGTAACCCCAAATTGAAATGCTCAGCCTGTGCTAAAAGGACAAGTTTTCTCTGGTGCAGGGCAGTTATTGCTCCTTCTTTCAGCTCCTGTTTGGTTTAATCTCCCTGATCCCCTCTCAAGACTCATTTGCTGTCCTCCACTTGAGAAAGGATTGTCAGGATTTCCAGGTATAAAGTCTACAAAACTGAATAAGGATAATAAATTCATTTTTAGAGGGTAGAAACACATTTTCAAAGTAGTTTTGTCTATCTACAGAGTACCAACAAGCTGATGGAAAAAATAAAACAAACAAGACCTGTCATCACCCTCCATGGATTCCTCAAAGGCCTAGAGTGTAGTTCACCGATTTATTTCTTTTAAATGGTATGGAAAGACATCTTTGTCCTTCAAAGTCCGGCTGATCTTATGTTTAGGGTGAGTTTTAGCCAACACAGCCAGAAACCCCTTTGGATTCCTGCCAAAAAACCTTAAACCCCAAACTTGCAGGTAAAAAAATGGGGTGGAAATCCTTCCAGGAGGACATGGAAGCCAAATGGTTTGGGAAAAATTGTCTATGAGCCCTTCAGCTCCAGGATATTGAGGGTCAGTAACTCTTGTGCTCCTGATGATTCAGCCACCACCCTGAGACACCCAGAGCATCACTGATCCTTGTGCATCCCCAGAGCTTCACATTGCTCCTGGCTCTGTGAGAAACCCAGCAGGGAAGGCTCTTGCAGCTGTTTATAAATATTTAACATCTTGCCCAGGTGAGCAGTCCTGGTGAAGTGCCCACACTCCCAGAGCTCAGGAGTTGGCAGTGTGAGCTCACAGCAGCCACAGGGATTTGCTGGGTGCCTGCTCTGGAGAGAAGAGATTTTTGACATTTAAAGCCTTGTTGTCTTGTGTCACAGTAGGACACGAAATAGATCGACTCCATATAGTTGTTAAAAAAAAAAGGTGGCTTTATTTACAATCCCAACAGTTTCTTTTAGAACACGCTGTGTAAAAAGGTCTGTTATTGGTCCATGGCACTGACACTGCTCTCCATTGGTTCAGGAATAGGAAACAACCCCTGGGACAGTTGTTCTGGCAAAGGGAACACTGTTTGCTGAGCCTGTGCTGAGACATGGAGAGAGATGTTGTGAAAAGAGAAACTGTGGGCAGCTTTCCCTTGGGAAGGGAGCTAGCAATGGTTAGGAAGCTGAAATTCTCTTGGGCTCAGAAATATCAAGACTACAGTCTTGTTATCTTAAACTTCCTTTGGGGGTGGAGAAAACAAGCAGTATCCCTGGTTTATGGGGGTATCAAGAGAGACGGGACCACTGGGGGACATTTTAAAGCATGATTTGTAGCTGCTATCTTCTACAGCCTCATGAGGGGGTGAGAATGTCTTCACTGCATACACCGGAAGTCCACGGTCAGTGGTCACAAGACCACAGGTTCCAAGGTATTTTAAGGGTTAATTATCCAATAATCTACTGCCACAAAAATCGTACCTACTTTCACACCATTAGTTAATTAATTTGTATCACATGTCTCACTGCAGTGCAGACTTTCTTAACCAATCATATAATGACGCACAAACTTACTTGGTACACCTTAAAGCTTTTTACTATTTCTGTAACTACTTCTATATCCAAACTTTAAAACCTCAAAACTTTCCACTCCCTAGCTTAATATGTTTCTGTCTAAACCACAAACCCACGTCCTTGCTTATGGTCTCTAGATCTGGAAGCCTTTTCCAAAGTCTCAAGTCAAACTCCGTATTCATTTCTGTGTCTGGGCCTGCACAAGGTTTTGAGAATTTTCTGTGCCTAGAATTCCCACACTGGTTCTTGTATTTAAAACAATACTTCAAAGGAGGGGAAGCTTTAAAGGAGAGAAAAGGGCTGGGAATGAAAAAAAAGCCAAATTTCTTTGTTTTCCACTCAGCCAGGGTGGGCTGCGACATTCTGCCAGGCAGCTGGAGCTCTGCATGGCATAAGAAGCACCTTCACTCATCTCTTGTGCTCTCCCATTTTCTTTGGAGCAAGACAAATCCTGTATTTGGAGCAAAACCTCGAGAAAGCACTGGCCTGCAAAATTAACAAACTCCTGACACTCAACACCAATCTTTTGCAAGAGCAGAGGCAGATGTGAGAACAGCCCAAGCAGCTATGTGGTTTGAGGGGTGATTTCATTTACTGTGCCATTCAAAACTCTTGGCATCAGCTGGTTTGATGCTGGAACCCTGGAGGCTGAAAATTTCAGGCTTTCAGTGTTATAAGGTGCTGACCCTCAAGCAAACACCACATTTGACTTAAGAGCTTGGGACAGGCTCCCGAGATTGAGTGATGGCACGGGGGTTGTGGGTGCATAGTTTGAATGGTGGTGTTGATCTCACAGGGTGGAAAACTTAGATTTGAGATTCTAGTATACAGTAATACATGGGAGACAAGATGGAGAGCTTTGGGTGTTGTCTGAGTTCTTCTTCACCTTCTTCTTCCTTCTGCTTCATGGATTTAGGTGTTTTTTTGTAATTGGGTGAAAAGGGTCCGCATTGCAGGCCTTGGGTGGTCATTATTGGGTCAAAAGTATAAATAATATAGTTGTCATCTCGTTATTGGGTAATTATCACTTAAATAACCTTAGAAAAAGTTAGAAGCACTCCATTTTACCTTCGTTTCCTAGCTTGCTAGTTAAACTCTCAGCTTGTGAGTTTGTACATAGATAAGAAATAATAAACAACCAAGACTGCCTAGGGAAGTGGTGTACTCACTGTCCCTGGAAGTGTTAAAGGAACATGTGGACGTGGCACCTGGAGACAGGGCTTAGCGGTGGACTTGGCAGTGTGGGGTGAATGGCTGGACTCCATGACCTCAGAGGCCTTTTCCAGCCTCAATGACTCCAATATTTTAAGGGCACAGCCAGTATCAGCATTATGCTCAGAAAATCAGGATATGATACAAAATTAAGGGCAAGTTCCAGGGGTGTTTCTTCCCCCTCATTGAAGAGAAGCCTTAAGGAGCACCTGAGGGCATCACTGGCATCGGGGTCTGTCTGGCTTCCCTGGGAATCTGGTATTGCTCTGGGTTAGAACAGAAATTCAGAACAATCCTTGTACCCTACCTCTTCTCTAATTTCTTTCTTAGGCCTTATATAGATTTACTTTGGGTGTGCGCCCTGGGCTGTCCATGGTGATATCAAATTTTTCTCTAGGAAAACTGAATGAAGCACAGCAGACATTATTTCTGTATTTAAAGGGATTTCACACAGAATCACAGACTGGCTGGAGTTGGAAGGGACCTCTGGAGGTCACCTGGCCCAACCTCCTGTCAAGCAGGGCCACCTAGAGCTGGTTGCCCAAGACCATGTCCAGCTGACCTCTGAATACCTCCAATTTCTGCAATTTTTAGTCCCCCAAAAAATTGCTTTTACACTCTAAGAGCTTTCCCAGCTTAAAAAAAATCCATCTTATTGTGGACTCCAGAAAGAGCTGCTGCAACCCCCTGACACAAACGCTAATTTTGTGACAATAAGTCATTTAAAGAGAACCCAAGCACTCATCTCCTGCTCTGCGGGCTGAGTTAGTGGTTTGTGCTGCAGAACTGGAAACAGGAGGACTGTCCATGCAAGCACAACGCCTTTGCTGGGAGCCCAGTCCCCCGTTGTCATTCTGGGGCTCCTCCTGTGCTCTGGGAAGCTGTCATCTCCCTCTCTGTTTGTGGTTAAATAAACACGGCCATGTCCCTGGGAGCAAATCAGGGGATGGCTCTCCTGTTGGAAGGAGCAGATGGTGCTTGTTAACAGGAGAAGCACCATAAAAGCGACCTTTGAAGTGCCAGGGCTTTGTTGTTCTGCTGTTGGGGCCAATGGAACTTCAATATGGGCTCCTGCAGGAGTGGACTCAGGCTCTCTCCATTCTGAGAGTCTGCTCTTCCAGTCCCCCAAGTGTGCTTAGGTCGGAGCTTTCCTGCTCTGGTGTTTTGTGGGGTGTCTGTGCTGTGTTTCAGGTTAGCACCAGTGTCTGGCTGAGTCCTGGGCCAGGGCATGGAGCACCCTCCTGGCAGGAATCTGCTCAGCCTCCAGACCCAGAAAGGCACGTGTTTCTCTTCCTACCTTGCCCTAGGAGTGTTCCAGGCCAGGTTGGATGGGACCTGGAGTAACCTGGTCTAGTAAAAGTTGTCCCTGCCCATGGCAGAGGGTCGGAGGGAGACGATCTTTAAGGCCCCTCCCAATCCAAACCATTCCATGATTTTGTAATTCTATGGCCCTGCAGTCAGCACAGCACGAGCTGAACCTGCTTGTGGCAGTGCCATCCTTGGCAGCTGTGTCTGATCTGCTGGCACAGGACAGAGGGATCCTGCTGTCACACCAGCCAGAGCTGCTGCACTCAGAGCAACCCTCAGGCACGCCAGCCCTGCAGATCTCTGCAGCCTGGGAAAACATCCCAGTGCAGTTTCCACCTCCTCAGCCACTCCTGGGCAGTGCCAAAGCAGTGGCACTTCAAACCCCCTGCAGCCCTCAGTCAGCTTTGGATGCTCTTTGAGCCCTTGCTGGGGTGGTCCTGCTGCTCCCTGGCAGGGGATTGGGAAGTGAAGGTCAGTGCCAGGATCTTCAGTTTCACCAGTGGGGAAAACAAGGCCCAGAGCAATTTTACCCCATGTTATAAAGCACTAACACCCTGCTGGGAATAAATCCCAAGTTTCCATCCACTTTCCTAGATGGGGACTAAAGGAGGACAGGACATCTAGGCTACAGTGCTTTAATTCACAGTTGGAATGATTTTATATGAGTTTTTTTATTTTTGTTAGTGACCAGCTCTTTCTGAAAAGCTAAACAGAAATCAGTGACTCATCCTGGCTGGGAGCATCCCTCTCTTTTGTGTTATTTTGGCACAACCCTGCGAAGAAAGCAGTGCCACTGCATTTCTTTTGCCTGCATAAAGAAAACTTTATCCAAATGAGCCAAACTTCAAATCTTTCTTCCATGAAACGAAGTGGTCACATAATCCAGGGATGTCTAACACCTGCTTGGAAACCTTCAGGGATGAAGGAGCTCCAGCCTTGTCAGTCAATAAATCCCAGAAGGAAGCAGAATTTATGTCACAGTCTTTCTAATGCTGGGTAATGAGCTCCTGACGTTTCCCTTTGAGAGGGTTGCTGGATTGTGTCTATTTAGTAGAGCTTGTTTCAGCGTGCTTTTGCAAAGTGGAAACGTGGTGTGTCTGAAACAAGGGGGGCTGTTTATCCAACAGCAATCCACAGAGGTGGCACAATCCCAGCCGTGTGCTTGGAGATAATTTCCAAGTTTCGGCTCCATATTTCTCCTGCCTGCTGCCTTGGCTCCTCCTCTCAGCTCTGCTGCATCTTGCTGTGGAGCAGACCCCAAAACCCCACCCATGCTGAGCAACACTGTGGGATTCATCTCCTCTGTGCTAACTTCAGACAGATTTGAGGCAGTTTTGCTCATTAGAGTCCCTCTGCTGTCAATAAATGATGGGATTTACCCCACCTCAAGGAAAAGGGATGAAGTTGTCCTCTAGAGAATCCTATTTCTCTCTGCTCTGACCGTAGAGGGACTCCGGACACCCGCCTTAGATCGGACGCTCAGACCACCAAAAGGAGGGGAGATAAATCCTCTGCTTGTTCTGCAGAGAGTCTCCCTGTTTTCTGTGAGGCTGGTTTAGGAAGACGGGGTGGATTTGGCTCAGTGGATTAAACATAAATATTTCACGACTTCTGAGATGCTTTGCCCCAGCATCTTCCAGCTCTTGCCCCAGGGAAGCACAGGTCTCTAAAGGCTCTGTCTGCTGTCTCTCTTCCCTCTGTGGGTATCAAGGCTGTGCAAAGGCAGTAAACACCTACATTTCAGCATCTAATTTGAATATTCTTCCACATTAGAGCAGGTGAACTTGCACTTG